>OU898278.1:148220009-148413228 GCA_918026665.1 Diabrotica balteata | reverse complement strand
TCTATGATTTTCTCATCGAATTTCTGTCGCTAGAACCCAGTGGACGGCCTGAAGTTTCAGTGCGAGATTCTGAGACATTATCTCTACTCGCCTGGAATAATTCGTTTCGGATATTCGACATTTCATACGGGATATTTTAGCCTTAACTTGTCACGCTGGCCAGGCGGTTTGGCAAATGCCTGTTGGTCTACGGAGATAGTTAATTTCCCCTATCTGCCCCATGGGGACCTCTCTAGGGGTTAAAGTCTCCCTCAAGAAGGGGGATTTGCTATTTAATTACATTTAATTACATGTCTATGAGTCTTGTAATGTTTATTTTCTCACAGCTCTCTATACTTGGTATTTTATTTATATTATGTCTTGTTAGTGTATATTCATATGTTTGACAATCGTACGAATGGATGAAAAGAATGGTCTAGTTAAAGAGTTTTATTTTTTGATGGTAATAATACATTTGATTTTTAATTTGTGCCTAAATTTACCAAATGAAACACATGCCAATTGTATTTCTACGGTTTGGTTGTCTTTATTTTATTTTATTTTATGTCTCAACTACATCCATTTTTCTCTTTTTTTTTTTGTCTTTATTGGACTTAAATTATAAACTCTTCTTTGTGGTTTGTTTGTCATAATTCAAATTTAACTTTTTTGGTTTCTTGGTCTTGGACTGTATCATGTAATTGTGCAGACTCCTAGAAATTAAATATTTAAAATTGCACAAAAAGCATAACATAACAGAAAAAAAACTAAGCCTATGTAATGTAATTTACCTTCTTAAAGCATGTTAAAAAATATAGAAAATGTAGTAAAACATGCTAGAAATATTGGAAACAGCTGGATTGGACGATAAAGATCTACGAATAATTACAAATCTATACTGGCATCAAGTGGCAAGAATAAAGGTTGAACAAGAACTGTTGGATGAAATAAATATAAAAAGAGGAGTGAGACAAGGCTGTATATTGTCGCCTTTACTTTTTAACTTATATTCGGAGGAAATATTTAAGGAAGCCTTAATGGAGACAACCGAAGGTATTATTGTGAATGGAGTAACCGTCAACAATATTAGATATGCCGACGATACCCTAGTCCTTGCCAATTGCGGAGAAGACCTTCAAAATCTAATGAACAAAATAAAACAGACTTGTGATCAGTATGGATTAAAACTCAACGTTAAGAAAACTAAATATATGATAGTTAGCAAACAAAATTATATACATGATGACGGTATAAAAGTCGGAGATGCCACACTGGACAGAGTAGAGAAACTCGTGTATCTCGGCAGTAATATCAATGAGAGCTGGGATCCAACCGCAGAAATTAAAAGCCGAATAGAACAAGCCCGAGCTGCCTTTGTAAAAATGAGAAACGTACTTTGCAGTCATGATCTTAGCATTGACCTTAGAGTTCGTATGATATCTTGCTACATCTTTCCTGTCCTGCTGTATGGAGTAGAAGCGTGGACCCTAACTAAGGCTATGCTTAAACGCTTGACAGCCTTTGAGATGTGGGTATACAGACGACTACTGAAAATAAGCTGGGTCGACAGAGTTAGAAATGAGGAGGTCCTTAGACGGCTGAACCAAACAACACAACTGGTCAATATAATAAAGAAACGCAAGCTGGAATACTTCGGTCATATTATGAGACACCCTGAAAAATATGATTTTTTACATCTGATCATTCAGGGAAAAATCCAAGGTAATCGTGGTCCTGGTAGAAGAAGAACATCATAGCTGAAAAATCTAAGGCAATGGTATGGAAAATCAACTACTTCGTTATTTAGAGCTGCTGTCAATAAAGTCACGATAGCGAATATTGTAGCCAACATGATATCCAACGATCGATAACGGTCATGGAACTAGAAGAAGAAGAAGTAAAACATTACTAAAAATCATCTCACAACCAGAAAATAAAATAAAAAATGTATGACATTAATCATATATAAGTGTCTCGAAAATGTTGAAATAACATTTTTATTAAAATTTAGTACAGGGTTAACCTAGTGTTGCTAGTTTTATTCATTTGGTTACAAAATATTGCTTGTCTGTAAAGATCACAAATAATTTATTGATTTGAATGAGATGTCTTCATCTAGAAAATGCAATAAAAATAACGAAATATGTCGTATTTTATATTAAAAGAAACACAATAGATTTAAACTTTTAAAATGTCATTAACCTCATTTTTGTACATAAAATATATTTTGTGGCAAAGTGAATATATGCTAATCAAATTAAGGTGATAGACATTGTTTTGCAATACGAAAATAATGTCATTAAACTTTGTTACAATATAATTCATCAAGATTTTTCTTCTTATTGTCTTAATAATCGTTGCTGTGATGAAATTTGTCATGTATAATTGAATACTTAATTTTTTTTAAAAGGAAGTTTCGTAAAACTTTGAAAAATTATATTCAAATCTTACTTGCATTTCCTTTGGTAAATTTTGTTTTATTTCTTTTAAAACAACTCATAAAAATATTTATTAAAATTTGAATTAAATGCTGAAAAAAACGTATATACAGATAAGCAATGTTTTTTCTGGAATTTGTAGAGATCAGAGTTCTTAGTAGAGCATAACTAATAAAGGTTGGCTATAACCATTGCAAATTCGTCCCTATCTTCTGCTTTTTTTAAGTCGTCTGTATGTTTAACCGGCTTCAGTAACAAATATTTTTCAGCCAAGATATTTATCTTCTATCATTACCCCATTCTCCTTAGATTTTACCCTTCATAATTAGCTGCAACAACTCGTACTTATCATTTCCCCAAATGCCCCCCATGTCTACGTATGTGTCCCAAATATGCTGTCTTTCTCCTTTAATAGTGGTCAAAAGTTGTCTATCTTTCCCATATTGGATTTTGCAGGTTGAGTCTTCATTTATTCAGAAATTTCTGCATATCTAAAAAAGCTGCTTTTGATTGTTCTATTCTTGACCGAATTTCTAATTTTGGATTAAGTTTTTCAATAATCCACTACTCCTAGGAATTTCATTGTGTCAACCTGTTCAATATCTTCATTTTTTTTCAATATTTTCATTTTTTTTCTGGATCATTGTTATGACTTTACTGCTCTTCCTGATAACAATGGTTTTTGTTTTATTTATGTTTATGCTAAACCAAAATGTTTGGTAGTATCACAAATTGTGTTGAATAATACCGTTTGTAGGTGTTTGTCACTTTTAGCTATAATAACTGTATCGCCGGCATAACGAATATTATTTATATTTTCACCATTTATTTTGATCCCTCCTGTATCAAGGGCTTATGGAATCATTTGTATAGTTTGATTATATTATACTGTATAATTTGAATATTTATATTAAAATAAATAAATGTTTAATATTTATTTATTGCCTCTAAATAAATCATTTTAGATCTATACAAATTCGGGTTATATAAGTTTATATATTACAGTAATTTTAAAAATAAAGGGTTTTGCGTTTTTTTTGTCTCAAGCAGACTAAGATTGTAGTAAAACATGAACACGTTGTCTGTTGAATCAAAATTTTTAACAAAAAATGGGGTCTTAAACGCAATATGCTTATAATTACATATATATATATATATATATATATATATATATATATATATATATATATATATATATATATATATATATATATGCATAGATAAAAATTCTATCCTCTAATTTTTCAAAGAATCTTCAATATAGATCTTTAAACAGAAAAGTAACAGTTTTTAAGTATTTTAAATCGATATTATAGAGTAATGAGGAAAAATTTGGAAATAATACAATAGAATTAGAGCGATATAGGTGAAATGAAAAGAGGCGAGTAATGTGTCTTGTGACAGAAATATTACAATGAAACTGAATGAAAAATTCTACAAAGCTGCTATAAGACTAGCTCTATTGTACGGAACTGAATGTTGGATAGTTAGAAGGAATGAAGAACAGGGAATGCATGTGACTGAAATGACTACTATGTTAGATGAAAGTAATGGCAACAAAGGATAAAGTTATAAATAAATTTATAAAGGGATGTCTAGGGGTAGCAAAAATTTATATCAAAATTAAGCTGTATTATTGATTTATTGCCATCCTAAAATGAAGAAAAAACATGAGAAAATAAGTCTCAACACTAAAAATCTGATCGAAGAAAGAAGGAGGCTAAAGGACAGGTAGTACACAAACTACGCAGATTTAGTCAACTCAGTAAAACAATAAACAAAGAAATCCGAAAAGACATACGGCAACATAACATGAGAGAGGTGACAAGGGTGATAGAGAAAAATAGAAGTCTGAAAGTTCTAAGACACAAGATGTCACAGGAAAAAAGAACATACATAAGTTAAGAAATAAACAAGACGACATTATGACTGATAAGGAAGAAATAGTGAAAACAGTGGAAGAATTCTACAGACAACTATATGAAACAAGTGAATCCGATGAAAGACGCCCCTTACCAAAGAGAGAATCAAGGCTCAGAATTAATGCCGAACATAACTGTTGACGAAATTAAAAATGCACTTCGGGTGATGAAGAACAATAAATCTCCAGGTGAAGACAGGGTAATGACCGAAAGCCTACAACTAGGAGGAAATAAGCTCTTACTGACACTTGCTAAATTGTTCAATAAATGTCTGTGCGAAGCGATAACACCGACGCAGTGGAACAACGCGGAAATTATCTTACTTCATAAGAAGGGAGATACCAGCGACCTTAGAAACTACCGCCCATTAGCTTGTTGTCACAAGCATATAAGCTATTTACAAGAGTTATTACCAACAGGCCAGGAAGTAAGTTGGATTTCTATCAGCCAAGAAAGCAAGCAGGTTTTAGAGCAGGATATGGCACGAATGATCATTTACAAGTAATTAAGAACTTAATAGAAAAGAGGGTTGAATATAACAAGCCATTAGTCATGATATTTGTTGACTACGAAACAGCTTTCGACACAATAAGTCATCAAAAGATGTTAAAAGCCTTAACAGAGTGCCGTATAGATCATCGCTATATAAACATGATAAAATACGTCTATCAAAATGGGACAGCAACCGTGAAACTGGCAGATAAAAAGACCAACGTATTTAAAATAAAACGAGGAGTACGACGGGGAGACACAATTTTGCCAAAATTGTTTACAACATTATTAGAGCATACCTTTAAGAACGCAAATCTGAGTGAAAAAGGAATTAATGTCAATGAAGAAATGCTTAGTCATTTGAGGTTTGCTGACGATATTGTCCTTTTTGCTGACAGAATCGATCGATGATGCAGTATCGCAACTGGAGAAACTATGCCTAGCATCCCTAAAAGTTGGATTAAAAATCAACCACACAAAAACACAAATCATGACAAATCTTGTGTTAAGCGAAAAGATTTCAGTAAATGGTATGCATATTGAAGAAACCACCTCTTAAAAGTACTTAGGACATGAGATATGCATAGGAAGAGATCATCTAACGTGCGAACTAAGCCGCCGCATAGGACTCACTTGGGTGGCATTCGGCAACCTGAGCTATGTTCTTAAATCAGAACTGCCTATGTGTTTTAAAAGAAAAGTCTTTAATCAGTGCGTGTTGCCAGTAATTACATATGGTGCAGAGACATTAACACTAACCAAGAAAGTAAGAAATAAAATTTGTGTTACCCAAAGAGCCATGGAGCGATCGATTCGGCATTTCTCGTAGGGATCGAATCACGAACAAGGAAATAAGACGGAGAACAGGAGTGACAGATGCTAAGAAAGAATTATGACCCTTAAGTGGAACTGGGCGAGCCACATATCTAGAATGTCGGATAACAGATGGACACAGCGAATAATACAGTGGAGACCGAGACAAAAATCACATCGAAGTATAGGTCGTCCACCAACAAGATGGTCTGATGACATAAAACGGATCGACAAAAATTTAATGCAACCAGCACAAAACAGAAATATATGGTAGGAGACCTATATCCAGTAGTGGATAGATCCGGGTTAACTGATGATTGATTTATTGCCATTAATGAAGGTTAAGATAACTTGTGCGTTTGTGAAAATTGAGTTGGATTAAATCAAGTATTGTTCAGTTATTGTGATCATCGATATTTAAAGATTTGGGATTATTATATATTTTTTATTTACGCTTCTGGCTGGTTTGGTGGAATCTAAACTATCCGTTTGCAACTGTTTATCTTTTTTTATTTTTTCTTAATTATAATTATATTCTAACGACGACCATGACCAATAAAGTTTTTGGAACGATTCACCAAAAACACCAATAATCATCGTTGTTTTTGTTTTAAAAAGAGAATCAGGCGTAACCTTTTGATCGCTATTATCCGAGAGTGAAAGTGAAGATGGTTAATAAATCTCGCACCGATGACCTACTGGTATTGTTAGCTCAGTGGCAACGATGTCGTCGCAATACATAATTTCACCAACTTATATTTCATTGACATTTCATTCTTGTAAGCGTTAAATATTATTTTATTCGGGTTGGGCGATTCCTAAGACGGACTGCGTGAAAGCACCTACGTGTGAAAATGATAATGATTTAAATTACACAAGCGGGCAATGTATTTTACTTGTTAACTGCTAATATGCAATATGGAGTAATTATTAATTTTTATTTTCAAAAAGTATAAACGAGCTATTTACAAATATATTAATATTCTAGGATCCAGCGTAACCTGCTGAGCTTCAAATTATACTGAACTAAGTATCAATTCTTTAGTTGTTAATATATTTTCGGATAATGTCTTTTCTGGAAACAATGACTTTTAAAATATATATTAAACTCTTCGACATTTTTTTAAAGATGCATAACAAAGAAGGATACCGGTTATGTAAGCAAAGTCTACAGAAAGCTAACACATACCAAGAGATATTTAAATTATCACTCAAATTTGAAAATATCAAAAAGAAAATTATCAAATGACTATATGACAGATCCCAAACTATCTGCTCTGATGAAAATGTATTCCAAAAAGAAAACAAAACTACTAACAAAGGTTTTAACAAAAATTATCATCCATAGTCATTTATAAATAAGAAATTTCAGAAGATTGAAGGAAAGAAACAACATAACACCATAAGCAGTCCAGAAATGATCACAAAAAGGAATTTAAAAATGACAAATTTTACCGCAGGTCCACTTCTTTTTCTCCTTTTCATGTAGACATGATTGTCTGTTTTTCACTAAGCCTCTAGTTAGCTGTCGTTTTACCGTTTTCGTGGTCTTCCTACTGACCGTCTTCCTATTGGGAACTGTCTATTTCTTACCTATCTACTCTTCTATTTCTTACCTAGCCCTTAATGTTCTTCAACTTGCACGTCGTATATCTGTACTTCTAGCTCTGTCCCATAGTGTCTTACAATCAATTTTTCGAAAAGTTTTCTTCCCTAATGTTTTTAAAGATCTTTTTTTCTCTGTATCAAGTAGTGTTTGTAGTGTACAACCGCGTACCTATGTCATTATTGGTCTGATGACTGTTTTTTAAATTCTGCCTTTTATTTCTATCCCGATATTTTTATTTCTCCATGGTATTCCATTCAAGCAACCTGCGGCTTTGTTCGCTCCAGTAACTTTACCTTCCACTTCCGTTTCGAGTTTTTTGTATTTATATAGTGTGATGATTGGACATTTAACTCCATCTATCTATCTATCTATCTATCTAATAAGCCTTAAACGCCCAATCTTGGGCATAGGCCTCCCCTGTTCATCTCCATTGGTCTCTATTTTGGGCGATCTGCATCCAAACCTTTCCTGCCGTTCTCTTAAGATCGTCAGTCCATCTCATCTGTGGTCTTCCTCTTTTTCTTTTCTTTTCCCATGGTCTCCAGTGTAGTATTCGCTTATTCCACCTTTCTTTTTTTTGCCGGAGAGTGTGACCGGCGAAGTTCCATTTAAGTTTTGCAACCTGTCTTGATACATCGTTTACCTTTGTTTTTTCTCTGATCCATGAGTTTATTTTCCTGGCTTTAAGATCGATACCCAGCATCTGTCTTTCCATTGCTCTTTGTGTTTTGGATATCCTGTCGATGTTCTCCTTTGTGAAAGTCCATGTTTGTGAGCCATATGTGATAACTGGTAAAATGGTTGACTACTGAAAGTATTCAACCCACTGGTTGAATACTTTCGTTCGCATATATTGAGGGAACTTTTTATTTTTTAGAATATATAATAGTTTACCAAATGAGGCCCATGCTAGTCTAGTTCTTCGTTTTATATCTTCTGTTTAATTGTGCCTGTTCAACTTTATTATCTGTCCTAGGTATATGTATTCTGCCACCTGCTCTAATTTATTCTGTTTGACTACTATTTCTAATTGGTCTTCTTGGTTTTTCATAGTCTTGGTTTTACTATAGTTCATCTCTAGACCTACCTTTGTCGCTTTTCTATCTAGTTCCTCAACCATCTTCTGTAACTCTTCCTTCTTATCTGTTATCAGGACTATATCGTCTGCATATCTTAAGTGGTTCAAGAGCTCTTCATTTATTCTTATTTTTTAAATATTTTTTCCATAGCCTGATTGAACAATTTTGGCGATATTGTGTCTCCCTGCCTGATTCCTCTTTCGAATTTTATTGGTTCTGTAGCGTGTTCGTTCATCAATTTTATTGTGGTACTCGCATTTTTGTATATGTTTGTTATTAGGTCCGTGTACCTGTAGAGTTTTTGATGGCCCAATGTTCTATACTGTCAAAGCCTTTCGGAAGTCTATGAATGCCATGTATCATGGGATTTGATACTGGTTCAACTTTTCAATCAGTATTTTTACTTTTAGCAGATGGTCGCTAGTACTAAAACCCTTTCTGAATCCCACTTGTTCTCTTGCTTGGTATTCGTCAAACTTAGTTGTTAGTCTATTTGTCATGATCTTCGTTAGTAGTTTAAATACAACACTTAGTAATGTTATATGTCTATAGTTCTCTAAGTTCTTTCGGTCACCTTTTTTGAACATTAATAGTGCACATCGGGTATTTCTTTTGTGGTCAATATTTTGTTCATGAGGATATGTAGGACTTCTCTAGTTGTTTTCCCTCCTCTCTTCAGCATCTCTGCAGTTATTCCATCTTTTCCAGGTGACATATGGTTTTTTATTTCTTGAATTGCTTTCTTGATTTCTGTTTTACTTATTTCTGGTTGTAGGTCAGACTTTATAACTCTGACTACATTTAACTCCATCACTTGTTCTATTATCTGAGCTTTCAACTCTAATTTATATTGTAGTAGATTTGCTGTTTTAACTATTAATTTTGCCGTTTTTGGAAAAATTAACAGTTAGTAGTTCTTTTACTTTTACTTTTATTGTGTTGTTTTAGTAGATATTTTTGATCGTTTTCCACGCAAGCCGCATTGACTACTGACATACAAGGGTGATTTGCAATACATACAAGAACGCAACTATATCGGTGAAACTAAATGAAAACACAGATCATATCCCAATTGACAAAGGAGTCCCTCAGGGTGATACCTTATCACCTAAACTGTTTACCGCAGTGCTAGACTATGCTTGTAAAAAACTTATCTGGGAAGAGAAAGGCCTGAACATTGACGGTAGAAGATTAACAAATTTGAAATTTGCAGACGACATAGTTTTGTTCTCGGACAACCTTAAGGAGATATGTACAATACTACATAAACTTCAGTTAGTGTGTGCCAGTGTGGCAACTTAAAATAAATATCTCCAAAACAAAACTCATGACAAACCTAGTACTTAGCGAAAATATCAATATTGGAAACAACGAAGTAAGCTGGTGCAAAAATACATATACTTTGGACAAAAAATAAAGATCACAAGAGACAACCAAACATGCGAACTACGAAGAAGATTTAACCTTTTAAATACATATTTAAAAGCGATATACCAATTTCTTTAAAACGTAACATATTTTACCAATGTCTGCGGTACCTGTGATGACCTATGGTGCCGAAACTTTGACATTGACATCAACAACTTCTAAAACGCTGCAAATAGCTAAGAAAAAATTCAATGCTATTCAAAGGTCAATGCTAAGTATATCGCGCTGACCGCGTTAGAAATGAAGACTTAAAACGAAGAACAGGAGTTACCGATTTAACTTCCTGAATTGACGCACTGAAATAAAACTGAGCCGGACACGTTGCCCGAATCAGTGATAAGAGGTGGGCGAAGAGATTGCTTGAGTGGAGGCCGAGATTAGACAAAGTAGAGGAAGACCTTCTACTCGTTCTCAAGAAAATGTCAAAGAAGTGAATGAAAACTGCTCAAGATAGAACACAATGGACAAAAATAGGGAGGCCTATGTCCAGCAGTGGACCAAAAGGGTTAGCTGATGACGTAATAAGTCGTCTTCCATCTGTTCTCTGCCAGTGTTCTATTTTTATTTGTATGACTAAAGTATTCGTTTAATTTCTGGTTCGTTTGTAAACATTGAATAACTGTTGTGTTTGTTTTATTCTATATTGTAGAAATTCTTTCTTTTTTTTCTTTACATTTTGTAATTACTTTCTCTCTAAACCACGGGGTTTTCCCTTTTGATTCTGTTGCTGTGTTAATTATGTACATAGTATGAAGTATGAAGTAAAAATTAAAAGAATATCTGTCAATAAAATATTTGATTTGTAACGATTGTCAAAATTTTAAAGTCATAAATGTCATCCAAGTAATAACACTTGAAGCATCCTTAATTTTTTATAACACGTCTCGTTTTAAAACGATTTAGTAATAAGTTTATATATATATATATATATATATATATATATATATATATATTATATATATATATATAGCGAGTGTTTGCAACTTTAATTTTGTCGCTTCTCGCATCCCAATCGCCATAATTTCTTATCGGCCCAGTCTCCTTCTTGAAGACCTCTATTTTCCATTTCTATATGAATATTGGATATCCATTTCTTTCTTGGCCTTCCCCTATTATTTCTCTGTGTAGGTCTCCAGTTCCAAACCTTTGTGGTATCCTTTCTTCGTTCATCCGTCTCAGGTGTCCATACCATTTTAATTGTTTTTCGGCTATCGTATCCATTATTGTGTTTTTACTTTCATTCTCTCTCTTATATTTTCATTTCTTATGTGGTCAAACAAAGTTAACCCGGAACATCTTCTCCAGTGCATCATTTCCGTTGAGAGGAGTTTTTGTGACATATTATTGTTAAAGACCCACACTTCTGACCCATACGTCAGCACCGGCTGAATCATAGCCTGATATATATTTTTCTTTGTTTTCTTGACCGATGCCTCCTATATTCATGTATTGTGTCTTTTCGGTATTAACCTTTAATCTCCATTTTTTGAATTCGTCTATTAGTTTGTTAATCATGTACGTCATATCTTGTAGGTCCTCGGCAAGAACTACCTGGTCGTCTGCAAAGAGGATTGTGTATATAGGAGTGTCATTTACCCATATGCCCATTGGGCTGCATTTTCTCATCCAATGTTTTAAAGCATTACCAAGATATATTTTAAACAGGGTTGGAGAGAGGCAAGAGCCCTGTTTGACACCCTTTGTTTGGGTGAAACCCTTGGAAATTTGGTTTTCAACCTTAATATAAGCTTGGTTATCTTGATATAGCTTTTTCACGGCATTTATATATACTGCATTTATACCTGCGTTTTCCAATGTTGTCCATAGTCTCTGCAGTGGTACGGAGTCAAACGCTTTACGGAGATCTATAAAAGTGGCATGAAGTTCTAGTCCTCTTGCTAATCTCTTTTCCGTTAGGTGTTTGATAGTAAATACATTGTCGACACAAGATCTCCCTGGTCGGAATCCACTTTGTTCTTCGATCTCTGTGGCTTCTTTTTCCATTCTGGCTTTCAGAACTCTTTCATACAGTTTGCCAGTGGATGACGTAATGCTGATACCTCGGTAATTACTGCAGTCATTTCTGTTTCCTTTTTGTAGATGGAGTTTATGTACGAGACTTTCCAATCTCTTGGGATACTTTCTCCTTGTAGGCACTTGTTAAACATTTTACAAAGCAATTCTAATGTTATTGCAGTGGCATGTTTGAATAACTCGATAGGTAAATCACCCGGCCCAGGAGCTTTATTATTTTTCATTTTTTGTAATGCGTTTTTTATTTCTTCTACGGTAATCACCGCCACTTCATTTAACCCCGTTTCAACTCTATCTATCTGTGTGTCTAGAAACTGTGTACGTTGTTCATTTAATAGATTTTCATAATAATTTTTCTATCTTTCTATGTCTATGGGGTTTATTTTTTTTTTGTTTCGTTTGTATTTTTTCTAAGACTGTTGATAGTTTTCCAAGCTTGTCTGGACCTAGATCCTCCTACCATTGAGCTTATTTCTGCACACTTGTTGTCCAGGTTATGTTTTTTGTTTTTTTAATTTCCTTTTTTACTATATATTTGTATTTGTTATAGTTCTTTCGGTCTTTCTCATCTTTTGTCGCTAACCATTTGAGATACAGTTTTTTCTTTTCTTCTACCAGTTCTAATAAACCTTCTGTCCACCAATAATTTCTACGTTTTACTTTTTCTTTCGTACCTAGAGCTTCTAATGCTGCTTCATGAATTTTGATTTTCAAAGTCTCATACATTTCTTCCGCTGTTCCGTTTATTTCTTCGTCTAATTTTTGTGCCAAACGTAGTTTATAAAGAAAACTTGTGGACTCATTTTTTAAGCTGTCTATGTTATAGAGCCGTGTGGATTCTTTGTTTGTCTGTTCTTAGGATTTATTTTGTTTAATATATCTTATTTCCACGGGTGCCTTTACTAGTAGGTGATCCGATCCACATTCTGCCCCTCTCCAAACTTTTACATCGTAGGGTCTTAAAGATGTCTCTTGTTTAACTACTATATAGTCTATAATTGACTGCAATTTTCTTGTCTTTTGAGTCCATGTATATTTATTTATGTCTCTATGTTTGTAAAATCCATTCAGTATTTTTAACGAATGTTGTTCGCATACCTCCAACCATCTTGTTCCGTTCTCATTTACTACATCCTCTCCGTGTTGTCCAATTATTTTGTTGTCAAGAGCTTTACCTACTCTTCCGTTCAGGTCCCCTAGCAGGACTATTTCTTGCCTTTTTTTTATTTTATTTAACTCTTCTGAGAGTTTGTCGAAGAACATGTCTTTAGTGTTTGTATCTGAGTCGTCCGTGGGTGCATAGATGCCAATTATTTTTATGTCTCTCCCCTTTGTTGTAAGGTCTACTGTTATAATTCTTTCGTCTATCGGGTTCCAGTTGGTAATACATTTTTCCATGTTTTTTCTTATCACGACCGCTACTCCAGCTTTGGCTCTTTTTGATTTTTCTACTCCGCTCCAGAAGTATATATATAATCGTCTTTGTAGTGGTTCCCCTGTCTTTTCTTTTTTGTTTCGCTTAGTACTGCGATGTCAATTCAGTATGTACTGAGTTCCTTAAATACTTGGTCTTCTTTTGTATTCAGTCCTTGTATGTTTCAACATCCAAAATTCGTTAGCCTTTCTCTTTGCCTATGTCGTTTTCCGTTGAAGCCATCCGAGTTCCGAGGCTGTTCTTTGGGATTTTTAGCAATATTTCTTTTACGCAGGGCGGGGAGCTAACCTACCGCTGTAACCCTCCTCCTTCATCCGGGCTTGGGACCGGCACTGGCATTTACTGAGCTACTCAATCCACCCAGTATCTACGAGGCGGAGTTATGTAATAATTAAATTTAAGTTTATGTAATAATTAAATTTACTATCCAATGATATTTATTTATATTTTATTAGTATTAAATATTTCATCTGAATTTCACTGGACTGTCAGAAATAAACAACTGATGCTTTGTTAATAAGTTAGCAGGTGGCGTTAGGAGCAAACATAATAGTTTATTAAATTATTTTAATATAATAGATTTTTTTATTGTAAATAATAAATAAATAATAAAATAATTTGATTCAAGTTTTAATATCTTTTTTAGTTTTAAAAGTACAGAAAACATGGTATAAAGCTTTGTGCTAGTCTACTGTCCCGCCTACTGGACCATCTTTTTTCGCAGATTTCCTCGATTTAATCATTTTCTAATAATTGATTCTCAGGAAACTTCTCTGATAATATTTGTACATAATGATATTATTGCTTAGCACTGAATTGAATCGCTTCTGAACATTTTTTTTTTATTTCTTTTGTGAAACAATTTTATTAACCGCAGTTTGAATGGTCATAATGAAAAGTTAAACAATAATTTGCTTATTGTAACTTTATTTTGAAGTAAAGATACGCACTTTGGGGTAAAAATAACTTAAAATTAATGTTTTGTGTTGCCATGAAGCTGAGAAAGTAAATAAAAATTTAGCCAGATGCAAAATTTTCGTTATTGATATGAGCAATTATTGTCTAAAATATACTAGAGATAAACCTAATTAACTGTAGTATTGAACTAAATACAATATAATAATACTTAATAATCTTGTGTAATAAATATCAAGTACGAAAGTTCCGTTAAATCTATAAATATATTCAATTAAATTTATATAGTATACTAGTGACGTAATATCTAGTTCATAAATTAATAATGATAAACTATGAACGTACATTATGTTTTAACCATTGATTATGTTAAACTTAAGGTAAAATGCTAAGTAGTGTTATGTAATAATGTACATCATCTGCAATCAAATTAGAAAATAATCCGATGGATGAAATATTCTTGCTCTTCTTTAAAACAATTAAAATTAATAGGAAGTGTGACCATTTAAAAACATAGTTTGTGTAAGAGATACAATGGTAAAGAAAGTGATAAAAGTCGCGCTTGTGCAATGCGGATGCAACGACTGGCTTACAGTCTGACCAGCTTTTTAGTCAACGACTGCATATATATCTGAATATACGAGGTTGGATTGATATAAAACTAACCTTTGATAGAAAAAAACAAGTTTTTTTTGGAATTAAATCGATTTATTTCTCAGCACAGTCCCCTTTTAGCTCGATACACTTAGTAAGACGATGTTCCAATTTTTTATCGCATCCGAATAGTACTTTTGTTTGACCTCTGCAAAATAGGCCAATGTTTCAGCGACGACTTTATCATTTGTTGCGAAACGGCGTCCTTCCAGCCATTTTTTTAGGTTTGGAAACAGGAAATCACTGTCGGCAAGATCTTAGGAATACGGTGGGTGTTCAACCAAGTCATAGCCCAATTCGTGTAATTTTGCCATGGCGACGGCCGATCGGTGAGCCGGTGCATTGTCTTGGTGAAAGAGCACTTTTTTTCGTTCCAAACCGGGGCGTTTTCGACGGAATTCGGCATCGAATCGATCCAATAATGCTGCGTAATACTCACCATTGATTGTTTTTCTTTTTTCCAAAGAGTCGATGTGGATGATGCTCTGCGCATCCTAGACAGTCACCATCACTTTTCCGGTCGAATGTGCACCCTTTGCCTTCTTCGGCGACGCTTCGCCGCGTTTGCGCCACTGTTTCGACTGTTCTTTGGTTTTCGGTGTGTAATCATGCACCCAGGTTTCATCAACGGTGATAAATTGGCGAAAATAATCCTTCGGATCAAGCTGTTTCATCGCCAAAAAGGTCTTCCGAAGTGGTCACACGTTTTTGCATTTGATCTTCTTTTTCAAGTTCCACTCCTATCGGAGATTGGAAATCATTCTGGCAATTATAATTTTATTGGTTACTCGCCTAAATAGTTCAGTTGAACTGCATCCAAACCATTCACGGAGATTGCGTAGCCACGAAATTTTACGTCTTCCTATGATTCCTTTGCAGGGTGAAATCCTTTGATTTTACCCTGCATTATATTCCTTAGTAGTTCGTACTTTTCACCTCTCATGATGTGCCCAAGTATTCCAATTTCTGATCTTTATGGAATTTAAAACTTTGCATTGTTTTCCTAGTTGTTCGAGAATTGTTCGTTGTTTTGCGATCCATCCATGATATTTTCAAAATACGTCGGTTACACCACATTTCGAATGCTTCTAGGTTTTTAATGTTGGATTTTTTAACTGTCCAAGCTTCAATCTCATACAAAAGGGTAGAGAAAATATAACATCGAAGCATTCTTATCCGGAGTGATATATTGATATCGCGATTACAAAAAAGTTTTCTCATTCTAT
The DNA here is from genome assembly GCA_918026665.1 of Diabrotica balteata. Taxonomy (NCBI): domain Eukaryota; kingdom Metazoa; phylum Arthropoda; class Insecta; order Coleoptera; family Chrysomelidae; genus Diabrotica; species Diabrotica balteata. The sequence goes on along the minus strand of OU898278.1, from coordinate 148,397,204 downwards.
TAAAAGTTGACCGCGCAATTTAAATGCGGCATCTTATTTCTTTTGTCTGATCAGTATCTTCTGTGATCCATGCTCCAAGGTATTTGTACGACGATATTTGTTCAATTTCTGTATTATCTAGTATAGCTTAACTTGTACTAGATAATACAGAAATTGAACAAATATCTTCGTACAAATACCTTGGAGCGTGGATCAAATACATTGGAGCGATGCATTTAATCGATTGTCAGCAAACGCGGCAACCATCGTGCGGATAGCTTTTTCATGTGCAAATGATAGGGAATGATGTTGTGTACGTGTTCGTAGTAAACTACTACTAACTCGCGGAGCTTAATTCGATGATCTGCCATAATCATGTCATGGACTTTGTTGATCATTTCTGGCGTGGTGACCTAATTGGGCCTCCCGGAACACTCATCAAAATTCAAAATCTAACTGTTGCTAATGAAGGTGCAACTGTCACCGCGGGGGAAGAATTAAGGGTCTAAACTCCTTCTATTGCCTCCGGGTGCTCTGTAGAGGGCTTCGAGAATGTCTACGAATGCACCTCTACCCAAATCTATTTACTGGGTATAGACTTGTAGAATTTTCTTCTGATGAGCTCTTCTTGAAAAAGACGAGCTATTTCTTACATGACTTACAACTAAGAAAGTCGAAATAAACATCAGGTTGCAGTCTTCGGTGGCTTGCCTTGACAAAGGCAAGATATTTCTTACATGACTAAATAGTCGAAATAAAACACCAAGTTTAAAGTTGAATAAATACTCAGCCACAGAGTATGGAAAGCTAAAAAAGGAAGCAGAGCCCGAGAGCACTAAGCTCTCGGAGAGCCGTGAAGGACTGACTTATTGACCTGAAAATCACCTATTTTTATACTTTGTGAAGTAGCGATTAGGGATTTCCAGGTCAGGGAGGGGCCAACGGGAAAAATAAGGGCGGGACGATGCGTCTCGAACGTGAACTAGTCGCGTCCGAGAACACAACCTCACCATAAACACACAAAATTTTCTTGCTTAAAATTGGCTGTAAAAACCAAACTAATTGTTTTTAAAACTTAAAATTTTAACAAACGTCATGTCATGGATGGCAAATGTCAACACCGAAACAAATTCGCTATCAAGTAGCGCCATCTATCAAGGGCTAGTTCAATATCAATCTATTCTCGTATGTGAGACATTTATATGTTTTGAAAAAACCTATTTATGTGTTTATATGTTTTAATAAATATATTCTTGTCTATTTTTGTATGTCTTGTTAAATATAGTCAAATACAGATGTTTCTAAGAAAGTCTGAGGAGTAATTATATTTACAGGAAATTTTACGTAATTCTTGATATACAGATAGGAAAAAATATTAGCGAGATATACTAACGTTATGTTTTCAGTTATTCAAAAAAGAGAGATAGAAATTATATTTCCTCCTAGTCTTTGACTTTACCAAAATTTGTGGAGTTAGATAAATATTTCCAAAGCGATAAAGTAGTTATTACAAATTGGCATAGCGAAATGATCATAAAGTATAAAGATCTATCGCTGACTTATATTTACCGACAATATATGAGACAAACTAATCTTAAAACAATTGATCCTCAAGATATTAGGTACAAAATTTGCCAACATTAACAATGGCAGCGTTCCACCCTTAACTGGCAGATGTTCTTCTACATTTATCATACTTTTTATGCTCTTGGGCGGCCTCCTCTTTGAGCTTCTTTTTGTGTGTAAACTTTTGATGTAGCCTTTCCTAACTGAATCCACCTTTCAGCTAGAGCTATTGAGAATTCAAGAAAAGGTGTTTTTTTCCATAAAAACCGTTGTAGATAACTGTTTACAGCAAAAACCATAGACAGTCTAAAAAACACCTTTTTCCACCATTTTCTCGGTATGCAAACCTTCTAATTGGTCCGTTGAATCCACTTTTTGCATACAATTGTCGTAGAAGCTTATTGCCGCTGGACATTCAACTTCTTTTCTGACCCCATCGTTATCACGGCACAGTGCAGTTTTAAGGTTATCTGCATAACAGTTACTAAGAATTAGGACTTCCTTGGTATCTTGTCACTTCACACAAAGTATACCATATTTATTTTCAATAAACTCAGATCTCTTATCTTTTTTTTTTTTGGTGAGTTTTGGTAGAATTTTTTCCTTATCAATGAGGAATCATCAATAAGGAATTAAACCTGACAAACATAGTACTACGTCTTTAGACTTTATTGTACTAGCTAAATGTACACGACTCTCACACCAACCGTTCTATCAACTTGTCTGTCTTCCTTCCCAGCATACACATTTATGTCATAGGTGTAACCAGTGAAGGCGTCCCTTGTTACCCATATTTTAATGCCCCTTTTGACATGCTTCATCGGTAAGTACTGTTTGAACGCAGAACGCTCTTTAAATTTTACCAAGCTTTTATCAATACTCTGACTAGAAAAATCAGTTTTACAGTTTTGAAAAAAATGCTTTAAACAATTAATAAGTTCTCCTACGTAATACTTCTTGGGAAAATTTTGTTTTTCTGGATCATTCATGTACATTTTGGATAGTACTGGATTTGGATAGTAAATATATTTATAGAAATACTATTTAGTATGTTACCACTGGATATATGGATTGACCAATAGTGTCGAAGTGCTGGCAATATGTTGTAACTCATAACAAAAGAGTAAACGAATCTTCCCGATATTGGTTTTAGCAATTGTTTTCTTTTTTTTTTTGTTTTTCATAAATTGTCAATATCTTATTAGTGGATTCGTAAATAAAAATATACAAACTTAGAGGAAACATTTTTTTTTAATATCTATCGGTTTCAAAGATCTTTTTATCTCGTTGTCTAGCTCACAGGTGTTTATTAGATAAATCTGAAATCTTGGAAGAAATCTGTGGGTTAGGTAGACCATGTTATATTTTCCTCCTTAACGGCACCTGATTATCTGCAATATCTTTATCTTAAATTCCAGAAAGTTGTTCATCATCGCTATTGACATTTTCGTCTCTTTGATCATCCGCATTAGAAAATGTCTCTCTCAAACAAATTTTGTCACTGTCATCATTAGTCTCATAAGGGTCTAACTCTAACTAATGTCTAAAAGGTTATTGGTTAAAAATTGAAGTTCCTTTTCAGAAAGCCCTCCTTTTCGATATACTGTAAAAAACTAATGGGTTAAAATATGTCCCGTTTAAAAATACTAGTGAGATATTATTGTCGCGCTAAAGTTATTTCTAGAAAATCAGGAATATTTTTAGCAAAATACTATACTATATTAGAATATGGTATATCAGTGATATAAAATATCTAAAAACATTTAAAATAGTTTGACCCCTCGTCTGGTTTTTGCTACATTGCTACGCTAAGCTATTAATGTATCTTTAAATAATCTTAGTGTCACCTAAAATTTTGAATAAAATATTAGATTTTTTATAAGTCTCCATGTTTTAGTACTTATTTTTTCTCCTAGATAGTTGTTTAGGTTCGTGCAGTTTCTTTCCATGATTTTTTTTTTCTGGGTCTTCTCGATTTTTATGCGAACTTTCAACTGTGTTAAACTCAATTTTATATTTTGTACGGACATATGTCTTTGCTCTTATTAAAGAATATAACTTTTGTTTAAAGCTGTACTGTCTTCTTCTGAAGAAGAAGAAACGTATCATTCAATAACTCTAATTGGGATGTCTAAGCTTTGTTTTCAATTAAAGATAATTTGTTCCATTTATTGTACATGTTCCTAGCCTGTTTTATTCATGTTTTTATTTATATATCTGCATTTCAATTATCATTTAGTACTACTCCCAAGTATCTGAATGTGTGAACTTGTTTTAATTGAGTGCCATTTAGGTCAATGCGACAATTTTCATTAGTAACTCAGTCTAGAATATTTTGTAAGTCTTCCATTTTTTCTGCAATCAGAATGATATCGTCTGATTACCTGATATTTTCATACCAATTTCCGCGCCATCTAGTCCTTGTTTGAATATGCATTCAAAGTACAAGTTAAATCTTCAAAATCATCTTTGTATATTTACGCTTTTAGTAATATGGTTGGAATATTTTAAAGTTACTTCTTAGTTCCAATAAAGGTTTGAATGTGGAGATCTTCTCCACCTAGCTTATTTTCTGTAGTTTGTACAATTTTTATACTGGACTCTATCAAAAGCCTTTTGGTAGTCGATGAAATAGAGATATTTCTTTTTCTGGTGATCGAGGCCTTTTAAATTAGTGTTTAAGTCGCAAATAGTGCCCCTTTTGTTCCCAAGGCCTTTCTAACTCAATAACTAATTAGCCTAAATTCGTCGAATTTATGGAAACTAGGCTTGTTTGTTGTAGCAGCACTTTATTTTTATTTATTTGGTATTGTCTTTAACAATACTGTAAACAATGTTAATAATTTGTTTTTCTATTATTTCTATACTTTTAATTATTTTGTTATTAAATTATATTTAAGACTTTGTTCTAAAAATTTAGAACCATTAAAATATTATTTTTTAATAATATATGAATATTTAGTACAGAAATATATTAGCTATGTTATTATTATACTATACGATAATAAATGAATTGTATTTGTTTGACAACAATCATACTATTTAAACTAGAGACCTGTTTGTCAAGTTTTGATTTTGTACCATTGAATTTTATTATTGCGCATTTCTCGTATTGACTTCAACTTTCCGTTTTCGGACTTGGTCAGTAACCTTTAAAAAATTACACAACACGTTTTATTCACCTATTGGCTTTCCTTTTTCAGGTTCAACAATGAAATTCTTCATTTGCCTGGCTTTCATCGGTTTCGTAGCAGCTTTTCCACAAAAGGAAGGCAGTGCGTATACCCAGGAAGCTATTAGACAAGCACAAAATACGTTTTTAATTCCTAAAGATGCTCAAATTCAAAAGGTAAGTTATTATTGATTTTTGCTTGTTTTTACTGAATTATTCAGCTTAACAGGATAAGGAAGTAAAATTGTACGGTTTTATAAAATAATTTGCTGGCAAGAAAGTACATTTTCCTTCCTAATTCCCCATTATGCATAATTATTAAATATACAATGTTAAAATATATTTGTAATATAACTAAATATTGATAACAAAGAGGCATTAAGAAATCAAACAAAGTGTAATAATAATTGGAAAAAAAGGGTTCTGACGCTGTTTTCTTATGGCAAGTTAAATTTTATCTTTAGATAAGATTACACCACAATTAATTGTAACAAAAATTACATTTTATAATTGAAGGCCATAAGTAAAAAACAGGCCAAGCAGCAAAACACAGTTATCAAAAATAAACATTTTATTAACATTTTTTTTTTTTTAAATTAAGAAATATAATTTAACGTAAGGATCGCAAAACACCTTGCATAAAAAAATCATTCTTATGAACATTAAAAAACAAAATAATTCCGATAAAAACATTTGAACAGGGCTAAGTACCAAACTCTGTTAACAAAGAGCTAAGTGCTCCTTAAAAAATATTCACATAAAAATCTTTATGCTTTTATCATTTAAAAAAGGTATCATGGCCCGTAAGTTTTGTTTCTTCTCTTCACTAATAGGTTTATTCACTGAAGGTCCTAAGATTACTCTTCTGATATCCTGGACACTCATTTTCTTTAAAATTACAGTTTTGGACTAAATTTCTGCTGAGTGGGCGGTTTTTGATAAAACCGTTGACGGATCTTTTGCTACATATGAAAGGACCACCACCTTAGTGATATTTAGTTTAGAAATATTGATTATAGAAATTGCAACAGCCTGGATATTAAAGAAATTGTCTTTTTCCATTACCACCACTCCATAAGGTGATAAAGTATATGAACTCTTGCAGATGTAATAACATTAATCAAATCAAATATAATAAACTATTTCATAACTCTTTTTCTTTTTTCCACCTGTGCAAAGTCACGATCACGACTCAAGAATCTATGGCACTTACAATAAACTTTTATTCAATAATGTCAACACATATATAGAACTAACTTGCTTATTGATCATAGTGAATGATCAGATAGCAGTAGTCATAAGATTCCTGTTGGAGTTTTATTAAACAAAAAAAAAATAATGTCAACACCCTTAATGATACCAAAAAAAGAAATGTGAAAACAATCATATGGTTTTTATTTTAACCGAAGCAGTTATTACTCCATATCACTAGGTATTTTGTATCCGTAATTTTACATATTTAGATCTTTTAGCAAACAAGAGCTGCTGTCATTGCCATCACGATTTCCAATGCTTTCATTCCACATACACATCATAGGTTGGCCGTTATTCTCTATTTTTATTTCAAAATTAAAACAAGATTGCTGCTCTAAGTAAAATATTTCAAAGTACGTTACATTTGATACAAAAAGTATCTGTTCTAAATCCATAGATAAAACGCAGGTGTCTGGGATTGAGTTATATATTCCTAACTTGCTCACTTTTGTCATGATAAAACTTCAATTGTACTTTGGCCTTTGTACTTTCTTTATTTTTAAGTTTAATTTCAATATTTACGAGCTCACAGGTTTTGCAACTGTGCGTTCTAGGTCTTTTGAAGGACACATTGGAAAAATATTTTTTAAATATATATATATATATATATATATATATTATATATATATATAGAGTGTGTATAACGACGCTAAGAATACAATTCTTTGGAGGGTAACTTTCGGGAAAGCGTCAAAACAAGGATCAGCTAGAGATGGTATAAGCCAGCTTGGTGTAGAACTTTATTCTATATGTGAAATTTTCGGTGATATGTTGTCACCTTCATCAGCACCTAAATGGAAAACCTATTATAGTACAGTGGTGGAAATCAACATTTAAAAACCTACATTGAAAATGTTCAGTTGGTCCTAGTTGTAAAAAACACTGTCACAAACATGTTAAAAATATTAAAAAATACATTTAAAATTTTGAATAAAAACATTACAACAACAGGGTAGTTTTTCAAATACAAACACAACAAAAAGTCTAAAATTTACAACCTACAAAAACTACAAATAGAAAAGAAGAATTAATCTTCTTTTTTGATGACATATTTCTGTCAACATCCGGGTGTCATATGTAACGAGGTTATAATTTTCACTTTTGCACATCACAACCATATGTATTGTTGTATAAAAAGGTAATCAGTTTCAGGAACAAAACTTTGGTATCCATGTGGTTGTGATGTGCAAAAGTGAAAATTATAACCTCGTTACATATGACACCCGGATGTTGACAGAAATATGTCATCAAAAAAGAAGATTAATTCTTCTTTTCTATTTGTAGTTTTTGTAGGTTGTAAATTTTAGACTTTTTGTTGTGTTTGTATTTGAAAAACTACCCTGTTGTTGTAATGTTTTTATTCAAAATTTTAAATGTATTTTTTTAATATTTTTAACATGTTTGTGACAGTGTTTTTTTACAACTAGGACCAACTGAACATTTTCAATGTAGGTTTTTAAATGTTGATTTCCACCACTGTACTATAATAGGTTTTCCATTTAGGTGCTGATGAAGGTGACAAACATATCACCGAAAATTTCACATATAGAATAAAGTTCTACACCAAGCTGGCTTATACCATCTCTAGCTGATCCTTGTTTTGACGCTTTCCCGAAAGTTACCCTCCAAAGAATTGTATATATATATATATATATATATATATATTATATATATATATATATATATATATATATATATATATCCGGTATTTGGACGGCACACGCCCTTCCGGTAGGGATCTATGAAGGAGTATCACCGAACCACAAGCCCTATCTCTTGCCGTACTGCTTCACCATAGGCAGAGAAGATACCAGCATATTCTAGACTAAGCCGCAGATTCATCTAGAATTTTAAACTGCTGCGTTAGCCTTTTTGTTTTCTGTACACCGAGCTGGGAATTGAACTGAAATCTTTCGCATTGAAGCGAAGGAAAAGCCAGCCGCCCAGCCCGCTTGGCTATCCGATCGACAAATATTTTTTAAATACTTCTCGTTAATAACTTTAAAGAATATTACTTGTCAGATATTTTTCTTGGAAAGCTCTGTAAAGACGGCTAATTTTCAAATCTCGGCTTATGTAAACTTTCCATGATTTATTTCGAGAGTAGTGGCTTCTGGTATCTATAGTACGTCCTTTAGTATCGATTGGATATGTAATCTTACTAATTCTCTATGAGCAACAATGAATTTTGTTTCTAGCAGTTCTGATTCTTATCCTTAACGTATAATCCTCAAGTTTTTTCTTCCTAATGATTGTTTGTAGCCTTTGGCGACTTACATAAATTATTTATTACAAATTATATTATAATAATTATTATACATTATTATATATACACACAAATATAATATACAAATATCATTTTACACACAAATTAATTATGTTTCAATAGGTTTTTAAAATCCTCTTCCATATTTTTCTTCATTAAGGAGGTTAGGGTTTATTTTTAATATTTTAAAGATATTTCTTCGATTCTTTTTAAAAAGTTGTTTGATATAAATTTATTGATAACACTAGTATATTATAAAACAACATTTTAAGAGAATTATCTGACTGAGTAATTGAGTACTAGCCTTAACCGTTTTCCGTGGATCTGGGATATCGTATCCCTACCAATTCCAATTATTTCAAACAAAATATAGTGAAAGGAAGATGAGAGGTGATAATTTAATTTTATTTAAAACTTTGTAAGACCTGCGAATAGATACCCATTTTTTTTTTTCGTCTCTTAAGCAAATCCGTTAATTTGTATTTTTTTTCTTTTCGAAGTTGCTGTTCTTTCTTAACCGTAGATTTTATTTATCGATTTTTGTTTTGTTTTTGCTGTATAATTTTATAAAAAAAAAACAAATAATTATGAATATTCTCTATTTTTTATAAAATAAGAACCTTCTGTTTCCTGGATTTTAAGAAGAAAATATATTAAATACCTACTTGATGTTTTGTTAATACCGTAATATTATTATTTTCTGTTACAGATGATTAATTAAAATCAGCTAAACGATTCGGTAAAAACATCCTGTATTACACAATATTTAAAATACAAGGCAATAAAACTAACGATTGAAAAGTAAAAGTTGATTTCGCCTACAAATTTCGATGTACATACATACCTACTTGTAAATTATCAATCTTGAATAATAAAAATTGAAACAAATGTTTTCCATATCAGCGTATAAATTTAACTTTCGGGAAATTTTAATCAGCGGTATCTTTTGATATAGTATCAGAACATTGAAGTGCCAGCAGAATGACTAGCCGCCTTAAGGTTTTTCTTGTTTTGTTTCATTCTTCTTGTGTGTCACCATCTCAATAATTTTTGTTGTATATTTTTTAATATAGATTACTTTTCTGTTACTCTTCTGATACATTCGTTGTTTTGTTTTCTGGTCATTAACTAGCATATTTGTTTCCATAATATTTATTATTTTGGATTGTACTATTATGTATTTATGTTGCGTTATCTAGTCTCTAGAGCTTTTTGTTAAAGTTGGAAATTAAATTGTGCAGTAAATTTTTGGTGCTCACTTCTTTCTGTATCGTATCATGTCACACTAGAGTTTTATTTATTATTTTAGAATACTTTAACTTTCAGAATTAATAAATTAATAAATTAATAAATAAATTAAGACTTTAATTAACTAATTTACTTTCAGAATCTTTCGAAATAAGCAGTGGTCTAAAACAAGAGAGGAAAATCTATAATTTATGTACTACATGTATTTTTGACTTGTGCCCCTCTTTGTTATTTTAGGGTCCACTTTTCATTTTCCAAAATAATGCTAACCAGATATTTGTACGTAAAATATCGCTAAATATCACACTAAAATTTTAAGTCTTCAGTATGATTAGTTTTTGAATAATATACGGTTATAACCGTGGTACATTCTTTATCTATAATTCATAATCACTATAAAAACTATATTTTATTTTTCAAAACACATTGTTAATTATTATGTTGTAATACGGTAGCGCAATTTACATTCAAGAAAGTAAAGCAAATGATACTTGCACACTCCAAAATCGTAGGTAATTATTGAAAAAGAATGTTACAATTAACTATCGCAATAGATGAGCCACGAAATATAATCCGTATCATTGCGACATTTATGTTTATTAGTTTAAGTGTCTTTTTGATATTTTTATACCTAACCAATTACTTACCAGTTATATCCGCAACATTCCAAACAATGATTGTAGTTGATTCGTTATAATATATATAAGAGATAATGGTATTTATTTATTTTTTATTTATTTATTTTTAACTGTCGTAGATTTTTAACTCTCACAATTTCTTTTCGCAAAGAAAAATGTCCGCAATCTAATTATTCAACGACACTTTACCTCGAGCTGATAAAGTTACATATCTAGGAATGCATATGGTCAGAAGACTGGCTTAGCGAAAACACATATTCACTAAGCGTAAGCAAGTATCACTCAAGTTAAATTTATCTGTAGAAAACAAACTACTAATCTGCAGTCATTTTAAAACCAATCTAAATCTACGGAATCCAGCTCTGGGGAGCTGCCTCCAACAGCAATATAGAAATAATTCCAAGATTCCAAAATAGAGAACGATGAAGCAAGCAAGCAATAGTGTTTAGCCTAGCCTGAGAGACTTGCACGCCCCTTAAGATGACGTTCGGATAATACAATTCATTGGGTTAAGGAGGTGTTCCTCCTTTATTTCAGTTCCAAAAAAACTTATCCAGTTTGTTAAGTTATGTGTGAATAGCTATAGATCCAGAGTACGGATAGATATCAAACTTTCAGAATCTTTCGAAATAAGCAGTGGTCTAAAACAAGAGAGGAAAATCCTCAGAAGAATCTTTGGGCCTTATCACGACATTAATAGCAACCAATACAGAACAAATGCTGAGGTCAAGAGCGACATAGTCCAAGAGATTAAATGTAGATGGGCTGGCCATGTCCATAGACTCCCTAATAACCGCATTGCCAAGTTAATATGAAAGGAAGCCCCCACAGGAAGAAAGCCCTCAGTACGTCCACTAATGCGATGAAGAAACAATATATTATATGAAGATATTATATGTTATATGAAGAAACAGTCAACCAAGACGAGAAGAAGAAGAATAATAACTTTCTTTTGGTTAAAAAAATCTGAGGCTGATGTTTTTACCCTCGAAATGTTAAATTATGTGTTGGGTATTTTCAAAAAAAATAAAACAGACAAAAAAGTCAGGATTCGATATATTGAGGGTAAAAATGCCACGCTTGGACTTTTTTCAACCAACAGTTACTTTAATAAGTAACTTTTCTTACTTATACAATAACGTCTGTTTTTAAAGTTTATAAATGCCAAGTACATCTGTACATGATATTTATTTATGGCTTTTTTGTCAATTAGCGAACATTATTGTGCTGAATTTATTATCTGTAAATATTTTTATTTGTTTAGTAAATTTATTTTAAAATGAAGGTTAACTAAAAGAACAATTGACCATTTTTAATGGAAAAATCAACCTACTCATAATAGTAAAGAGAATATGAGAGATATTAAATTTTTAATTCAAATATTTAGTATATTTATTAACATTATTTCGAAAACATTTAAAGAGAATAATAATTGTAAATATATTACTGAGACAAAGAAAAGGTTGTCTCGATTTTTACGTTGCAAAAAACGTGATTAAGATTCACTTTTCATTACTTTCACTATAGTTTATGGAACTCTTAGTGGAGAAAGAGCATGACCTTTTTGCACGTTTATGGATGCACCTTTTTAAAACCGATTCCGTGTTGGTATTTAAAATAATCTATATTTCTAACAAAAAATATGAAGTAGTTTCTCTTCTTTATTCTTAGATTTCTATGAAGAGCTTTTAAGAAAATAAACTACGGAAAAATATGGTTCTTTAATAGTCACTAACAAAAATATGATATTATAGTTTTTTCTTTGGGTCTTTTTCGGTAATAATTGGCCATTAATGAAATATTATTTACCATTTAATAAAAATGTTTCGAAACTTAACCTATAATCTTTAACTAACTTTACCTGATAATTTTTTTCTTCGTGCTCTTTAGCCCTCAATAACTTTTTCTGATTTTTGTTAGTTATTCTTGTTTTTTACTCCACCGGTTGTCTTAGCAATTTGATCTGCGGCAATTGAATTGTCACCCATGCCAAAGTGGCGAAATACATATTCTTTTATAGTAATTCTTTTCATAACTGTAATAGCTTCTCTTCTTATGTGCCCTATCCAATTAGTGGATGTTGGCGACAATTCTGGCATATTACTCTCGATTTATGTAGCTCTAAAAAGTGCACGGCATCGAGGTTTGTCCAATTCCTTATATTTTTAAGCCATGAGTATTTCTTTCTTCCGATGCCACGCTTTCCTTCAATCTTACCTTCCATAATAATCTTTAAGAACTGATACTTGTAATGTCGAAATATATGACCCAGATAACCAGTTTTTTTTCTTTTTATTATTGGCAGCAATTCTCGTTACCTGCCCATTCGATTTAATACTTCGACATTTGTTGTGTGATCTGTCCAGGGAATTTTAAGTAGTCTTCTAAAAACCCACATTTCAAAGTCCTCCAATCGATTCATCACATTTGCCTTTATGGTCCAGGTTTTTACATCATAAAGCAGTATGGAGTAAATGTAACATTTTACAAAGCGATATCGAAGCGTTAAGTTAAGGCTACTGTTGCTTAGCAAGGTTCTCATTATAGTAAATGATGTTCTGGCTTGCTCAATCCTGCTACGTATTTCTATGTCTGGATCTAGATCTTCAGTTATCCAACTACCGAGATATCTGAACTTGGGACCTTCTGGATGTTCTTGTTGTTTACTCTTATATTGAATTTCATATTTCGTGTTCTTCTAACCACCATTACCTTCGTCTTGTCTATATTAATCTTCAAGCGCAATCGTTCTCCTTCAGTGTTTATTTTATCTATTAGTCGTTGTAGCGCTGCTTAGCTATCAGCTATTATGACTGTATCATCAGCATAGCGAAGATTACTTATAGTCTGTCCGTTGATTTTGATTCCATCTTCAATATCACTTAAGGCTTTATCGAAAATCGTTATCTTTATCGAAAATATTATCGAAAATAGCTTCTCAAAAACATTAAAATGTGTATCAATGCTATTAACAATATAAGTAGCTACGTCAGCAAACAGTATAAAGAGTAACCGAACCGTTATTTCAACTTGAACCTTTGAAAAGGTTCTGTTGGTTCTTTATTATTGATTTGATTTTTACGAGATCCTTCCGATATCAGTTGACCTAACGAGAGATTAATAAGAACATGAAAGTTTAGAGAACAAAAATAAAAGCGCAGCGTAAATTTTAGAAGTTTTAATGCACCGAACAACATTTTTAAAATTCCTAATTATCTTCTTCTTTAAGTGCCGTCTCCCAATCGGAGGTTGGATATCATCATCACTATCTTTACTCTATCTACTGTTGCTCTGAAGAGTTTTATAGAACTACATTTAAACCAGTCCCTTAAATTCTTCAACCATAATACTCTCTTTGTTTCTAGACTCCTTTCTCCTTTTATCTTTCCCTGTATTATCAGCCTTAGCAGTTCGTATCGCTGTCCCTTATTACGTGTCCCAGATATTGTGACTTTCTTACGCATTTCTTGCTCATTTCTATCCTGACTCTTATTTCAAGTGTTTGATCATTATTGTCCGAAATCCAGGTTCCTAGGTATTTGTATTTATTAACTCTTCCTATCGATGTATTTCCCAAATGTGTGTTTGTTGGTATATTTGTTTTCTTTGTTATTATCATGTATTTGGTCTTTTTTTATTCATTTTTAGTCCATATTTTTCACAGAAACTGTTTGTTTTGTTTAGCAGTAATTAGAGTTGTTCAGCAAAGCTTGTCATAATCACGGTGTCATCTGCATATCTTATGTTGTTAATAGATCTTCCGTTAATTATTATTCCTTCACATTGAGATAGTAATGCTTCTTCAAAAATGGCTTCAGTATATACATTAAATAATAATGGGGACATAATAAATCCCTGCCTAACTCCTCCCTTGATTTCAATTTCTAGCCTGGGTTCGTTATCTATTGCGATTTGTGCTCTTTGATTCCAGTAGAGGTTTGTTATTTTTCGTAAGTTTAAGTAAGTATGTTTTTTGTCCTTATAATTTGGACTAATTTTTCTTGTCCAACTTTATCAAATGCTTTTTTAAAATCAACGTAACAAGCATGCTAATCAACATTCATATCCATGTATCTTTGAGCTAACACATTAAAAACAAATAACGCTTCTCTGGTTTCTAGTTCATTTCTGAACCCAAACTGACTATCATCTATCTATTCCAGTTTTTTATTTATACGACCATTTATTATTTTCAAGAATAATTTGAAAATGTGACTCATTAGTGATATTGTTCTGTATTCACTGCAATATTTAGCGTTTGTATTTTTAGGGATAGCATAAAAGGTGGAGAGTAACCATTGTTTCGGTATGTGTTTTGTTTTGTATACTGAGTTAACTAAGTCTACTATAATGTCTAAGGTTTCATCATTTATGTATTTTAAGATTTCTATATGGATTTTACATTTTAATTTTCTCTTTCAATATCTTCCTCTTCTACTTCTATCTCCATCTGCTCTTTTCTATTGTCTTTGAACAGTTCATTGATATATTATGTCCATCTCTTTAATTTGTCGTTAGTATTCAACAAAAGTCTCATTTGAATCTTTTAGTATTGCCGGTTTTCTTGTTCTATTGTTGTGAGTATTGTTCTTTTAACCATTAGGTATTCTTTCGTTTTCTTAATTCTGGATTTTATTTGTTTATCCACTTTTTTGTACATCTGATTATCTTTGTTTTTATATAAACGTCTTTCTTCAATTAAATCTAAAAGTTCTTCCGTCTCCATTGCTTCTTTTTATATCTAGTTGGCATTATAATTTCTGTCTTTATTAGTAACCATTTTTTACCCGTCTCAGTATTTTTCAGTATTTGTTCTTTAACATTCATTAATCCATTGTTGATTTCATCTGCCAGGCGTTGCCTTATGAGTGGGTTACTTAATTTACTTGTTGTTATTTTTCGTTTTATTATTTTTATTTTGAGCCTAATTTTGGTCACTACTGGGATGTGATCTGATTCTATGTCGTCACTTGGATAGGTTTTTGCAGATATAATTGCGTTCCTGTATATTTGTCTAACTACATCCCATTTTTTTTCAATTTTTCCTTCAATTCGTTGACAGACCCGGCAGGATGTTTTCTCAAAGCCTGTTTTATTTCGCGTCACAAAGCCTCTATTGGGAAAAAGTCGGAACTGTTAAAAACCCATTCCAGAAGTGGTATGCCATTGTCTTCAATCCATTTTAAATAATTCTCTTTTTTGAGGCATGACAACCTGTGCAGTTTTGATGGAAGACAAAATCTTTCGCGATATTAAACGGTGTTCCATACTCGGTAAAAGAGACTCTTCTAAAATATTCAAATATTTGTCCGTGTTTACAATCCCATCGATAAAATTTAACTTTCCCACACTTCTAGACCACATTCTGCCCCAGATCATGACTGATGCAGGAAATTTGACTTTTCTCTTCAAATAGTCGGGATGGAAAGCTTCATTTTTCCTGGGAATGACGCGACTCCTACTGTCTAAAAACAGACACTTCAAATCTGGACTTATCAGTCCATTGTATTGAATCACATTGCAACTCCAATAAGCAAGAGTCCAATCTTTATGCTCTTTTTACCATCTTGGTCTATTTTTCTTTTGTTCTTAGCCTAAAATAAAATAAAAATTGTTTAAAATCAATTCGTACTAATTTTTTTAACTATAAAACCTACTTTATTTGTGAGCCTCTCGGTGACATATTGATCTGGAAACGTGTCTTTCAATAACGTCACTCCATAAAACGCTTAACTCCATATAATTTGCTCGTCGATTTTTCACTATAATTCGTCTTAATGCCCTTCGATCTTCTTCGATTATTTTACTTTTTCGTACAGTTGTAGGTTTTGTGGCAACCGAGTTTGTTGTTTTGTACCTTATGACTATATTTCTTACATTATAGCGTGACAATTGTAACATATTTGCGATTTCCGAATTGGATTTTCCATAATTATAAAATCTATTAATGATTGAAGAAATTTTCTCATCGATAACTTTACCTCGACCCATTATACAGTCCACAAACGGTAAAAAGCTTTACAATACTACAAAATACCTTTGACATTCACTGACAATATTATTGTTTTGATGTGATTTTTTTATAGCTACCTCCGGATTTAACGTAATTATGAAAAAATCAACTCAATTTAGTAAAATTTTTTTATTGTTGAAAATAAATAAAGAACCATAAGGGTAATGTTTTTAATAAATATTAATAAACATGCCAAATTAATTAATATGGAAACTTATAAAAATATGCAGAGTATAATTTGTTTATGGCAATTAACTTAAACTGCAAATTCGATAGGTGAGCCAACTGATATGAAAAGAGGCTCATATTATTGTTTATTATTTTAACATCAAGTATATGTACTTAAACAGTCTTATTCTGTCTTTATTAAAAATCTCTTTTGTTTATTTAAGGTACAAGAAGGTATAGAAATTGGAGCATATGAAAGCATCCCCGGCAACCAAAAAATCAACTTATTCGAGATTTTGGGTGACCAATTCCCACCAGAAGTCGTAAACAACCTTCAACAACAAATCGATCAAGTAGGCAGGAGCTAATTGTAAATGAGATTTTATTTAAATCGTAAGGATGTGATATGAAATTGTTAATGTATGATTTCTTGTGTCAAAAAAATGTTTCCCCAAGTACTATCCGTTGTACTTTTTAAAGTTTTATTTTTGTAGATTGGTGTTAAAAATTTTATTTCTTTTGTACATATTAAGTATAATTATTCTATAAGGTGTTTTAAATAAAGTCTAAACAGCTTTTTTATTTTATTTTTACACTAATGTTTAATAACCTTTATTTCAAAATAGAATATTAAAAAGGGATCGATCTGTCTAAGAAAAAAAGGAGGAAAACAACTAAAATGCTAAAAAAGGTGTCATTGTATTTAAAGGATTTGCAGCATGCTCCAATACAAAATAATAAAGAAGTGTCATTTAATAAATAATAATGTATCATATTTTTTTTTGTCTATGAAGATTACAAAAAATGTTTATTATTTCATAAAACACGCTTCTTGTGTTTCCAATTCCAATATGGATTTTACATGAATAACCTCAGTTTTTATTAATATTGTATCCTCAATAATTAGAATTTAAGTACCTTTTTCAAGAAAAATTCACCGCATTTATTAAATTGCATTATGAAGCTAATAGAAAAATAAAGGCATAAGCATTTATTATATAAAAAATGAAATAGATTATATCATAACAAACAGAAAATAAATAATCAAAAACATTGAAGTACTCATCAAATTTTCAATAGGATGCGACCACAGATTAATCCGAGCTAAGATACTATTAAATGTCAAATTGGAAAGAACAAAGATGATTCTAAAAACAAGAAAAAAGACTTGGATTTCCACAGAAAAAATGACCTGTATGAAGATACACTAACCAGACATATGCAAGAATTGCAAAATGAAATAGAAGATGTCGATCAAGCAAAGAATGGTATAATGAAGGCTCTAAAAGAAACGGAAAGGGAGTGCTGCCGGACTATTCTGACCCATAAAAAAAACTAAGCCAAAATACTAAAGAGCTAATAGGTAAAAGAAGACAGCTGACGGAAAAATACGACTTCAACTATACAACAATGAAAAAATTAAATAAAGATATCCACCGGTCAATCCGAAAAGACGTAAGAAAAAACATGACAAGAGAAGTAACTAAAATAATTCAAGAAAAGAAAAGTTTGGAGGCGAAATACGAATAACATAGGCAACAAAAGTAGGTACAAAATATAAAAGAAATATGAAAACATTACTACTACTGATAGAACCAAAATCCTTGAGGTTGTCGAATTCTTTTATCGCGAAATGTATGAGAGCACCGAAGAATGGCAAGATCAGCCCATGTCCAAAATCAGAAACCAGGGACCAGAATGACAGAAATAACTCCATACGAAATCATAACGGCACTTTTGGACTGGACTGCTGGCTAAACTGGACTGGACGCTAAATTAGACTTCTATCAGTATAGAGAACAAGTTCTAGTCATAAAAAACCTGATATAGAAGTCTGCAGAATACAACAAACCATTAGCACTGATATTTTTCGAGTGCACACCAAATATTTGTGGACTTTAAACAAGCTTACGATTTTATTAGCAGAGAAGCATTGTGGGAGATCATGATAGAAATGAGAGTACCTGGAAAGCTGGTACGATTAGCACAGGTGAGCACAGATAACGCCTCCGCACGGATCAGAATTGGCAGCACCACGTCGGAGGAATTCCTCATTGACACCGGACTTAGACAAGGAGATCCTTTTACCCCCTGCCATTTAATTTTGCACTGGAACATGCGAAAAGAAAAGCTAAACCACAACTGACAAACGGATTTGTCGCCCAAGGATCAAAAATACTATTGGCGTTTGTAGATGACGTGGACACAACTGCACAATCCACCAGAGATGCAAAAGAAGTTGTCATTCTATTCGAAAACGGAGTCAAGGAAGTTGGTCTGAAGGTCAACGAGGATAAGACCAAGTACATGGTGGTTACGAAGAACCCAAGGCCAAGGGTTAGATAAAACGTAACAATCAATGAATACAACTTTGAAGTCGTCTCAAAAAATTCGAGAACCTGGCAGCGATCATAACATCTGAAAATAAATATGAAAAGGACGTAGCATCCAGTATCATTGCAGGAAACAGGACATATTACTTATTAATGACCGTACTTAAATCAAAAATACTCTCAAAACTAGCAAAAATAAGAGTGTATAAGACAATAATTCGTCCCATAATAACGTATGGAAGTGAGATATGGACTCTGAACCAGCTGGAAACCACGAAATTACTGGTACTGGAAAGAAAAATACTGCGGACTATCTATAGGCCTTGCAGAGAAGAGACAGCAGGATAATGGAGAAGAAGACACAACGATGAACTCAAGACAGTATATGGAAATGAAAACGCAGTACGCTAAATTAAAGCAAACCGAATAAAATGGACAGGCCACGTACTAAGATCGAGTGACGAAATACTCCTGAACGATAATGATTGTCGACTACGAGAAAACATTCGATACCATCAGTCATCAAAAAATGTTAAAAGCATTAACACAATACCGATTAGACCATCGCTACACTTACATAATCAAATATGTCTACCAAAATTCCACAGCTAGCGTAAGACTATCTGAACAAGACCCAATAAACTTTGTATATAACAATACACGATGCTTCTAGAACATACTTGTAAGAAGGCACATCTGAACAAACATGGGATCAACATAAATGGAGAGAAGCTCAGTCATTTGAGATTTGAAGATGACATCGTCCTTATAGCCGATCTTATGAATGATGCAATCATAATGTTTGAAAAATTATATTACGCTTCCTTGGAGATTGGACTAAATATTAATATGAACAAGACGCAAATAATAACTAATCTGGTGCTAAATCGAAATATTGCTGTTAATTTAAGGGATATTGTGCAGACTAGATCGTATAAGTATTTAGGACATGAAATTTGGTTTGGCAGAGATATGTTGGTTTTGTTTGGCAGAGATAACCAGACATGTGAGCTCCCACGTCAAATGGGATTAGGCTGGGCAGTGTTTGCTGCCCATGTGCTTCAATAAAAGAAATTCTTTGGCCAATGTGTGTTAACTGTATTCACTTAACTTAGTGAATAAGATTTACGTGACTCAGAGGGCTATGGAGCGCCAATGTTGGGTGTCTCTGAGAGACCGAATTACAAACTAAGAAATACGTCGTAGAACAAAAACAACAGACGCCACTGACAAAATCGCGTCGCTAAAATGGAATTGGGTAGGACACGTCGCCAGATTATCAGACAACCGATGGATAAAGCATATTTTCAAATGGAGACCAAGACAAGAAGCAATATGGAGTAGAGGACGCACACCAACTAGATGGACTGACGACCTGGAACGTGTTAGCAATAACTGCATGTAAGCCGCACAAGACAGAGGCAGATGGAAAGAGCTGAGGGTGACCTATGTCCATACAGGCATGCAGTTTGATGGTAATAATGATAATATTATTATTATTATTTCACATTTACCCTTATAATCTAATTCTTCACTACTGAAGAAGTCTCAAGCATTATCAAACTGGAAATCTCTTAGGCAAGATGAAGTTCAATACTTCTTGCTAAAGAAGTTTTAGAGTATTTATAAATGTTATCAATACTAATTAACTATGATATTTCTTATCCGCAAGAAATACCATCATTTCTTACTCAGGAAACCACGTATGTAATACCAAAGGATCAAAATAACACCCAAGATCTAGCCAAGAACCGTCCAATTACTTGTCTTCCTATCTTGTACAAATTGGTCACATCTTGTATCGCTCAGCGTATCTACCAGCACTGTGCTCTAAACAATATCATAGAGCCACAACAAAAAGGATGCACTATGGGTTCCATTGACTGCAAAAAACAACTTTTAATCGAATCCATTATTCCGTTATTTCTAAACAGGCATACACCAAAAAAAGTAACTTTTACGACATTTATTAACTACAGGAATTACTTTGAGTCAATGCCGCATAAATCGCTTAATGATATATTGAGAATATGAGTATATAAAGTCGATGATAAAAGATAATAGAGTAACTTTTTCAAAGCATATAATGACGGTGTGAAAGACCTTCAAATACCTGGCGAAACCAATATCGAAACTGAAGATTCCCAACTAACAAATGCGTTTTAAGAGGAGGTTCCATTTGGTTCTTTTTAGCGATAAACCTAGAGCAGATGTTAAAAACTGCAGAAACTTTCTCGCATGATATCACTATGTAATTTAGTCTAGATAAATCCCGCGTTTCCAATATAGTCAGTCAAATGGTTTAGCCCGGGGGATTATGTATGCCAGATTGCCAAAAAATCGAGGACATTGGTGAAAAACATATGTACAATTATCTTGGGAGTAAAACAAGAACGAAAAATTGACCATAAACAAATAAAAATCGAACTAACTTCTGAGTTGGAAGGAAGAGTAAGCCAGCTAAATCGATCATATCTTAATGGTAAAAATTTGTTTAAAGCATTAAATACGTAGGTACGCGTGTACACCTCTGAAGAAAAGAGCATTCGATCAGTGTATACTGCCCATCATGACATGCCCCTGCGATACTTGAGTTACTAAAGAAACAGATGATAGCGAAACTCACAATCACTCAAAGTCAATGGAGCGATGCATGTTGGGCATAAAAAAATCAAAAGAAAATAAAATCAGACAGAAAACCCAGGTCACAGATATAATTAATAGAATCAAATCTTTAAAATAGTATTGGGAGGTACAATTAGCGAGAACTGATAATGGATGGTCCACTAGAATTACACCATGGTATTCAAGAGGTGTCAAAAGAAAAAGACGACGTCCAGATGGGAACTTAAGATGGGAATGACCGTCACTTATATTGGCTTTATTAATTTTTGGTGTTCATCTAGTGTGGTATTTTTTAATCCTTTCTGGAAAGGAGTTCGGGCAAGACGGACATTTTTAATTAATAGATTCCACGCAACAAATTATTTAGAAGATCCCGAAGAAAGAGTAGGTAATCGCTCCGCTAAGGGTGAAGATTCCATTATGATATTAAAGTTAAATTTAATTTTTATACTAATTTTGGATAAGTGATTTATTCTTGAATTATTATTTGCATCGATATCAGCAACAGATTCTCTAGAACAAACTTTTAGAGAAGAGAACTGTAATCTTTACAAACAGAATAATCCGAAAAATGTGTACTTCAACGCGAAAAATAAAATTAATCCAACATTTTGGAAGCTTGCCTATGTTAAGAGTTTAATAAATACCAAACCGAAAGGAAAGTTAAAGTGAAAATAAGAGTTATTTTTACTATTGTTATGGTTATTGTAGATTGGGCCCATTTATGAGCCCTTCAGGCACATAAACCTGCTTTACGGGCTTATTGCATCACCCGTATCATACGGCTATTTAAGCTACTGACTGCTATAAAATATCAACATAAGAGAAAAAAACAAAATATTAATTTGTTACATATTTTTTATTTATTTAAACATTATTTGATTAATAATATAACAAAAACATTTAATACGCCAACAAATAAAAAAGGAGTTATTTATTCACGGAAAAAATCCTTGTTTCAATTTTAATATCTGTTGTAACTATTTGCTATACTCCATAACGAATCAGCTTCACAAAACCAATATGTTTCTATTTTTTATAGATTATTTTATCATTTGGAATTATCACCACCATGTCATTGCCATCTTTAGTAACTGAATGACCAAGAACCCATTTGTCCAATACAGTGACCCTCTTCATCGAATGTAGCTAATGTCAATCTGTTAAGTTTGTTATTAAGACATGGCAGAGTTGAAGGATACATAGTTCCCATCATAATTGATGAGTGTGATTCTAAAACAAAAAATATATATTAAATATATCATTCAATGTGATAGAGGCATAAGTCCAGTTTTGTAACGTGCAACTCTTAGTAGGTCTGGAAATCACAACAGAACTAGCACATAAATAGAACATGCTACTGCACAGCTCCGCTACAAGAATTGCTGAAATTTATTTCTTATGAAGACGTTACGTTATAAAGAAGACAAGATTAATGAAAATTAAGATAGTAAGATAAAACCAAATATAAAAAAAGCAAAAAGCATCTAGAGAGCAAAATCGTTGATTTGCGAAAAAAGACCATATAATATGCCGTTTGTAAACCAGGAGCTCCTAATGCCAAAAATGTGTAGAAACAGTTAGAAAGCTGTTAATAATTGCTTGATTATCTGTGATTATATATTTGTTATGGGGAGGGGGGTAATGGTATAGCAGCCTCTCTAGTTCTGTTTGGACCTTTGGTTTTTACCAGTTCCCTGGCTTTTGTTTTGTGTTTATTTTCTTTGGTCCACGTCCCAGCAGCTATTTTTGCCCTCTTTTTGAGCTTAGTTAAGCTCCAGACAGGCGTTTTTAATTGACATAAAGTCTCCTCTATGGACAACTTCTGGCTCAATATTTTCCACTAAACTCCGAAAAGTCACACATTAAGGGGTTATGAACTCCTTTACTGAGCTATATCTTTGGTTTCTTACTTATCTGCCTTCTTAGGCACGCTAGTACGCCCTTGGCATGCTAAGACTATACATGTTACTGGTGCGCCCCAAAGTGTGCCAGTTTTCTGATAGATAGCTTAATTTAAAACTTTTCATCTGTACTAATGGAGGGACTGAAGGGGACAGTAGTCTCAAAATAAATTTAACTGTGTGATACGCCAGTTTTGTTACGGTTGTCTGTGATTCGCCCAGTAAGCATGGTATAAGTAAGTATAAGATAGGTATAGATAAGTAAGTCTGTTTGTATATATTTTTGTTTGTGTATATTTTTATGTATTTAAATATGGGTGTGGATCAGGTTTTAGCAAATATTTTGAGGTCTCCTTATGACTCAATTCTCGAAATTCTAGATTTACAATAACCTCCACTTTACATAGAATATTTTAAGTCATTTATATTATGTGTATAAAGTGATCTTCTTTATACTTCTATATACTAAAATAAAATGGACTTCTCTTTATACGAAACAGCTTGAATTATTATTGTAACTTACCTATCTCATTGTGACTTTGATCCAAAGGTTTGTCTATTTCATCATTTACTTTCGATTTAACTTGTTCTATAAAAGCAGTAATCAAGGTGTCCATTAAACTAGCTTGTCTAGAAAATATTTGCAATATTTTTGATACAGTTGTGCCGTTTTCAACAACGTTAAATTGAATAAACAAACACGGCAAACAATTGGGATTTTCTTCTTTTGAGGGTCTTGCATATTCCCAACTAAATTCTTCAAATTTTAGTCCTAGTAATAACACCTAAAATGTATAATGTTGTATAAAAGTTATATTGTATTGGAAATTAAGGTTTACAAGTAGTATGAAGCATATAATACTATTAAATATTAAATTATGTAACAGTAAAAGTTATACATAATAAGCAAGGCCCAAATATTGTATGGTTATTTCCCTTAAATAGAAGTATTACTAAAAAGTCTATAATCATCTTCCAGTTATATCAAAGGAAGAACTGCTACAAGTGATCTCCAGTACGAGTAGAGATAATAGAAGAAGACTATAATGGAATATATGAGGCGTCTCATAGCAAAACTCGTCGACAGAATTTGAAAAAAACATAGCTCCAATGGTGAATATGGTACACGTATTCCCTGAATCTTACAAAACTTTACCATTCACATTTTATTTTGACTACCTATTTACGGATTTTAATTTATTTTTTTTTTTTAAACAACTGGGTTATGATGGAACAGAAACAATTCGGGAAAACCGCATACCCATATCTTGCCATTACTCCAAAAGTAAGATATTTTGAAACAAAATGTGAGAGGTGGCTATAGTTCAATACTAAATAAGGATGATGGAATTATTATCGTTAAATGGGTAGATAACAATGCAGTTACTGCAGCGTCTACATGCCATGGAATAAATACAGTTAGTAGTGTAAAAGATCGTCCATCAATTATAACTAAATATTATTGATTTATGGGAGGTACTGATTTGCTAGATGAGAATCTTTCAAGGTATAAGATAAGTATCAGACGGAAAAAAGTGGTGGTGGCCAATCTTCACATGGTTGTTAGACGTTTCTATGGTAAATGCATGGCATGTTTACAGGAAGACGGAACTTATATCTCAACTAGATTTTAGGAGACAAGTAGTACAAGCATATATTACCAAATATGGGACTCCCCCAAAAGCCGTTGGAAAACCAGCAATATCACGTTCCAGTATGACATTTAACAGAGTGTCATTTGATCTAAGATATGATGGTCGTAGACACTTCCTTATGCCTAATAAAAATAAGAAAAGAAGATGTGCCGGGGAAGGGTGTTCATCTAATGTACGTACAAAATGTTTGAAATGTGACGTTGGGCTATGAATAGAATGTAATGGAATATTCCATATCAAATAATTTTGTATTACATATTAGGCGAGCGTTACCATATGGTAACAGTTCAATTTTTGTCAATAAAGTGTGTGTTCCTATCATTTTTTTTTTAATTTTCCGAAAATATAAAGTCTTCGTTGAACATACATCGTTGAACAATCTTCTTTCGCTAATATAAAAAATCAAATTTCGCCGTTAAAGACTTAATTCATAAATGATTGATAGGTGCACTTGGTATTATTTCTAGGGATTTTGTATCTTTTTCTTTCTCTTTATATGCAATTAATACCTCTATGGAAGGTTGTCACTCCATCTTTTGCGCAGTAGTCCGATAGTTCTTCTACCTGTGACTACACGAGTTTCCTCCATTCTCTTTATGTGGTTATTTTATTATATTGTTCTCTTTAGTGTCCCTTCATTCCATGATTAATGTGAAGAGCATATTGCTTATTACATCGCCTTGTCTTATTCCGTTGCCTATATCCATAGGTTCTCTAAGTTGTCCATCGATTCTGACTTCCATTTTGATAGCATATGTGATTTATAATATCGTAAATTTTTATGCAATCTAAACAATCCTTAAATACTGTGAATAATCATTTATTTATTATCATTAATAAAAAAAAACGAAATTTCATAAGAACTCAATAGTCATTGTAATAAACTTTTGTATTCGTTAATAAAATATTTTGAAATGGAACGTACTAATACCCACAGATGCTAATATAGTAAAATTATTATCTTGTTGACTATACCAGGTTGCCATAAACTTCCATTTTTCCAATTTGATCACCTTATCAAAAGTTAGGATTAATGCCAAGCTCTTATTGGTTTATATTTTCGGTCAAGTGGAATTCGAACAAAAGACCTGGGGCCCCAAAATATGGAATAGTAGTATTTTGTAGTATAGTGTAGTGAACTAAAACTATAAACGTAAAAAGGAATGATGGGAGTTGGCTGTATACCATATAGTTAAAAAGTAATACACTTCTGTTGTAATTAGTATATTTAATTTACAGGAAACTTTATATGAAAATGGAATGTTAAAATGGAGTAAAACAATGATACTTACACATTGGATATCATCGATGATATATAAACCTTTAAAGTTAATTCCAACTAAAACTGGTTGATCTTGATGAGTTAATAAAGATGTTAGTCCTGTCACAGGTTGTTCTATCTGGCCTTCAAAAAATGCAGATCTGCAAAAATTAAAAGGACTCTTAAATATACTTAGATATAAATAAAAAAAAGCCTTTTATCTTTTTCTCTATTTTTTATGGCTGGGATTATTCATCATTATCATCATCATTGGTTCCACAACCCATGATGGGTCTTGGCCTGCTCAAGGAAAAGTCTCCATTCTCTCCTATTCTTTGCCTTAGTTTTCCAGTTTCGTACTTCCAACATTCTCAAGTCTTAAATCGTGCTCTAGGTCATCCCCTTCTTCTATTGGATTATTCATAAAACCAGTTTATTTCATATCAAGGATGTTCTTTAGTATGGTATTGAGTTGGACTGTGTGTTGGGTAATTGCCTTGTTACTAAGTAAAGTCAGCTTCTTTTTTAAAGACGAATAGTTTATTATATCCAAACAAATGCAGTACCTCGGGCAAGTACCTAGATTTTTAAAATAAAGTTCTCATCCCGACCAGGATAAGATATTTATCTACGAGATATTTCTATATACATACATATATATATTATATATATATATATATATATATATATATATATATTTTAGACTATAATATATACTGATATATTAAGGGAAGACATACCTACCCATAAAATGGTAACGACCAACAAAATTCCAAATATTTCTTCATTAATTTCCTATTCGTTGTAGCGTTGGGAATTCTCTTAAATTGTTCTAACAACTTTACTTCCGCTGAATTCTTGGAACTGATCGGTAACCACGTCCAAGTGGAACTCTTCCTTATATGCAATGGTAAATACTTAACTTGCTCTTCTCTAAAGAAACGAATGGAATGTTGTTGAGGATTGTAAGGTCCTAATTCTATTCGCGCTTGAATTCCTCCCAGCATGATGTAGTGAATTTCCTCGCATGGATACCTTCCTTGCAGAATATTATGGCGAGCTTCATCGTATAGCAGCTCGATGAGCTTTTGATCCCTAAAAGAAAATAAATCTTATAATACGGAATAAATTACCTCAGAAACAAACCGGAGCATTGGAGGTGATAGAATGATTAAAAGATGCGCGAACCATTACTTGTTTAGTAGTTTTATTTCAATACATAAATTTAGAAAAAGAAGATTTACTTTTAGCCCAGGATAGGTAACGATCTAGAGATGAAAAGCGCACATTGGCATAGGGTACGTTTTAATATATGAGCTATTTTCTACCTACTGTCAAAATTTCTAAATCCAAGCAACTTGATAAAACTTATTTCAATAATGAGATTATTGATACTTGATATGTTATGTATCAAGTCCTGCCTAAACTTATACCATAGGTAGAAACTTCTTGGACTTAGCTTTCTCTTGTTCATTTTTGGACATATCCTCTCCTAACTCCTTCCATCGAACTCTATCCTGAGCAACATTCATACAATTTGTTTCGGCTATTCTTTTTATGTCGTCTATCCACCTCATTGGTAGTCTTCCTCTTGGTCGTCTACCTTTTAAAGTCTTCAATGTTGTATTGTGGCGTTCCAACGTTGGTCTTTTTGTTTTGTACTATGACCTGCGAAACTCCATTCGAATTTGGCAATTTTTGCTGTGATCAACAGTTGAGGATATCAACATATCCTCAACTTTTGTTTTTGATCTTACCCAGTCATTCCTCTTTTTATCTGACAAGCCTATACCTAAAATTCATCTTTCCATTGTCCTTTCTCTGTGGCTAGTTTACTTATATTTACCTTATGACATCCATATATCATGATGGGAAACATGCATTGGTTGAACAAATTGCTTCTCGAGTATTGAGGTATTTTGTGGTTCTTCAGTATCCAACTGAGTTTTTTAAATTCTACTTATGCAAGTCTGTCAAAAATATGCTATATGACATATATCACATATCATGTTTTGCTACTTCAGCCATTTGTTGCCTTCTGCCTCTGGTTGCGAATTTCCATTTAATGCTCTAAGAAGCAAAGGGAACATTCTTACCCTGTCTAGGGTATTTTAAATCTCAATATCTGTTGAGAATTCTTGTTAATTGCATTTCTAAGTGAGTCACTGATGATTAAAAGTCCCGTTTTTCTCCGTACACGTCAGGCAGGAAATATTTGATGTTATTAGGGGAGAGCCTTTAAACATTATTGCTTGTGGATTTATTATGATTAATCAAAGCTCTAGTTTTAGAATACTATCTTTCGACCAAGTTTAGTTGGTGTTTCGCATGTTTAAATAACGCCTTCTCATGGAGAGGACGGCCGTAGTGTCTGCAGACAAATGTTTGTAAGGCCAGAAAGATGGATATTTCTCTGATAACTTTTATTACATATTAAATCACTTAATCTTTTAGAATACTTACTTAATTTTTTCTTCCAATTGGGGAGAAAAAAATATGTTTCTCTGAAAGACTAATCTGGGTTCATCTCTTTGTTGTCTATTATATGACGTATGGCTATATTGTTCTAGCAAAGATCTCCAACATTTCCTGATGCTATATGGTTTGTGTGTTGGTTTTAGCTGAAGCTCTAAAACCAAACAACATATCTTTTTTTCAATATAAGGTTGAATGTTCGAATAATTGAACTTTGATGGTATACAAGGCAAATATCGAACACAGTAATTAATTAAATCTTGCCCAAGTACTTTCGATCAATAGATCATCCTCAGGGGCATCTGAAATAAGCCAAGAAACGTTTTTTTTTTTTAAAAAGGGAAATTAATTCACTTCGATAAAAAACTCGAAGTTTATGGTTGAAAAAAGTTTTTATGTGATAAACGTTTATAGACTTACTTCGTCAGTTGTGGCCTATCCGACATGAGCAGAATGTCATACATGTAAATTTGGACATAACAATACAATACACAAAGACAAACACTTTAAAATTTTTAAAATGGAGAAGCTACATGTTATATAGAAGCCGGAGACAGAATGGCTCCCGGTCTAGCGGAAATATTGAGTCGCATGTCGATTAGCGGTCACATGTCATCTGATATTTGCCTTGTATACCATCAAATATCTTTTTTTTTTATTAAGATATAGTGCACAAATAACTCATTTGTATACCTAAAAGTGGACTGATCATCCATAAAGAGAATATTTGGGAATAAAGTTGTTTTCCTAATCCTAATTCTTCACTGTTGACGATCCTCTCGCAAATTTGTTCAGCAGTTACAGTTTCCACGTTTTCGATCTCTAGCATTATAGCCACCCGATTGTGTAGATAAACACAAACAGGTGAAAAATGTCCTTGACTAGATTCCCCTAGTTGTTTCATTTGAGGTTTGCTATTTGTAGAAGTTGTTACATCTGAAAAGTAAGTATTACATCAATATTCAATGGTATAAATTATGAGCTTACTATTTTTTAAGGAGAAGATAAAATTACTTCAGAGATGCTAAAAATGGGAGGCACTGCATTAGAAGAGGCAATAAGAGCATTACTTAATAAATGCCTATTGGAAGGACAAATACCGAAGACATGGAAAAATGCGGAAGTCATTCTACTCCATAATAAAGGGGACGCCGCAAATATAGAAAACTACCGACCAATAAGCTTATTGTCACACCTTTACAAACTACTAACCCAAATAATAACAAATAGATTGACAGCTAAACTAGATGCATACCAACCAGTGGAGAAAGCAGGCTTTCGTAAGGGTTTTAGCACTATCGATCACTTGCAAACAATTCGGACCGTTATTGAAAAAACAATAGAGTACAACATACCACTACATATCTGGCATTTGTCGATTATCACAAAGCATTCGACAGTATCGAGAAATAGGCTTTCTTAACAGCATTGGACGACGCCAGAGTAGATTCAAGATATGCTGCCCTCCTTAAGAATATATACGATGATGCTACTTTTCGCGTAAAAATAGATGATGATCTGGAAACTATGAAAATAGACCTTGGCAAAGGTGTGAGACAGGGCGACACCATCTCACCCAAGTTATTTACTTTGGCATTAGAATATGTTTTCAAACAACTAAATTGGGCCGAAAATGGATTAAAAATAGATGGAGAATATCATAACCATTTGCGTTTTGCAGACGACATAGTACTAATAAGCACAGATATCCATGAACTAAAATCAATGCTACAAGATTTAAATCACAAATCGAATCAAATAGGATTAAAAATGAATCTCGACAAAACAAAGATATTAAGCAACAGCCTAGAAAACATCACGATAGATAACATCAATATAGAAAAGGTAGAACAATATGTATATATATATATATATATATATATATATATAAATATATATATATATATATATAGGGCATGCAATTAAAAACGAAAAGGAAAATCAAACCGTAGAAATTAAAAGAAGGACACAATTATCATGGGCTGCTTTTGGTAAGTTGAGTTTCATTTTAAAAGACATAAAAATCCCAATTCACTTAAAACGAAAAACCTATGACACTTGTATACTACCAGTTGCAACTTATGGATTGGAAACTATGGCAATAACAAGAAAAATGGCAGAACAATTAAGAGTAACTCAACTGGCCATGGAGAGGGCCATGTTAAATATAAGCCTCAGAGACAAAATTTATAACACCGAAATACGTCGAAGAACTAAAGTAACCGACATCATGGGAAAAATAGCGACATTGAGATGGCAATGGGTAGCAGATGTAGCAAGACAAGACACCAACAGATGGTCTCATAAAGTGACATTCTGGAGACCTCGAGAAATAAAAAGAAGTGTGGGAAGACCTAAAAAGAGATGGATAGACGATATAACTGCTGTAGCTGGAAAGCAGTGGATGAGAATTGCAAAAGATAGGGAAATGCAAAATAGATAGAGAATTGCAAAACATTGGATAAATGAAGGCTGAAGAAGAAGAAGAAGACTATTTTTTAAAAATGAAAAATTTATGATTTTAAAATGTTATTATTTAGTTGACTTTTAAACAAAGTTTCAATAAATAGTTTTTCAGTAGTTTGGCAGTTTGCAGCTATGAAACATTTCAATTTCTATAAAAAAATAAACTTTCGCTGACCACCTAACGAACTGAAAAAAAAAGCTCTAAGCACAAGATTCATGATCAGCACACCAAATTTACGATAGGACACCTATTAAGCTCGAAACACTTTTTCAGATAAAAAAAACGTGAGTTTGTGCAATCAAATCGTTGACCGTAGAAATGGAACTGTGTAGCATGATAGGACAATGACAGATTCTAAGAATATATTATTTATTGATGAATCTTTAGTCGATGAAGACCACAAAAATGGTAACGTGATAGCATCACAGCAATATCAGATAGACATTGACAATATTACATTCAGGGTCAGGGAAATATAAAATTAAACTGATAAAAGAAAAAGATCCTAAGTAAGTATAAAGAAACTAATGTTGATGGTTATTAACTTTTGAATATTTTTTTTTTAAATCTTTAAAACAAATTTGAATACTTACCACTAACTTGTTTCTTTTCAGTTTGTTCTTTACTGTTATCAGACGTATTATCCCAGTCTTGTTGTTTAGTGGATGACTTGGGCTGATCAGTCACTCCTGCATTAACGGTAGCCAGATTTGAGTAACTGCTATTAGTTGGTGTAACTCTTTGAGAAACTGAATACAGATTGGTGTAGTTAAGAATATCATCGGTCTGAACGTAGTCATCGTGGGTTTGACTTAAACATAACATAGTTGCAAATAAACAAAGTAATATATATATATATATATATATATATATATATATATATATATATATATAATCAGAATCAACAAAAATCAAAATATTCAACAGTTACTAGGGCGATCCGATAAGTACTTAGCCAAGAAATTGAAAATTTTGTAGAAGTGGAGATTTATTTCTCAACATAGTCTTATCTTAACTCATTCACTTGACCCAGCGACGCTCCAATTTGTCTAACGCGTCTGAAAAATACGTTTTCTGTAAGTAGGCTGTCGTAGCGAGAATAAGCTCCTTATTCTTCTTAAATTTTTGCCTAGCGAGTGCGTTTTTCAAGTTTGGAAGCAAACAAAGTGACACGGAATGAAATCTGGAAAATACGGTGAATGGGGCAACAGTTCGCAGCCCAATTCGACCCATTTTCTTCCAAGGTGGAAGAACACTTTTTATTTTTGCCAAACGGGGTCGTTTTTTCTGCAACTGTTCGTCGAATCGGCCCAATAATTCGGCGTACTAGGGCCCTCTGACCGTTTTTTGCTTCTCCAGGTAATCGATGTAAATCACTTCTTGCGAATTTCAGAAAATGGTGGCCGTCACCTTTCCGGACAATAGGACAGTCTTCGCATTCTTCGGAGCATGCCGCCGGGTGCCATCAACTGTTTCAACTGTTATTTCTCCGGTGTACACCAGTGGATCTATGTTTGATTAACGGTTAGGAAACGATGCAGAAAATCCTTCGAATTACGCTTTAAGCATAATAATTCAGAGCAGTCAAATAGTGCTCTGAAGTAGTAGTGCTCTCTCTCAGGATATAACGTACGCCGTCTTTTGCAATGCCTACTGTCTCAGTTATCTCATGCACTGTCAGTGGGCGGTCTGTCAATACGAGAT
Organism: Diabrotica balteata; assembly: GCA_918026665.1. NCBI lineage: Eukaryota > Metazoa > Arthropoda > Insecta > Coleoptera > Chrysomelidae > Diabrotica > Diabrotica balteata. The sequence continues at coordinate 148,364,476 of OU898278.1, read as the reverse complement.
CGCAGATTTTTGTCACGTTATCGTCGGTGGCAGCAATTTTCAGGGCACCAAGACGTGGCTCATTAAAAACCGACTTGCAGCCACGTCAAATTCGTTAAACCAATTTTTGATAGCTGCCCTCGAAGGAGCATAGTCACCGCACACAGCGTCCAAGCCCTATTTGATTTTACTGCGTGATTTCCCTTCCAAAAACAAAAATCGATTCACCGACCAATATTGCTCGTTTTCTATTTCTCCTAAAATCCGCGGAATAGTCCGCTTTCACACGTTGTCAAAACAAAACTACAAGTCCGATTCGGTTAAAATTTTGAAACTAGCCATCTATGAAAATGTATTACACGATAATATATTTCTCCTAACATAGTGGCATCATCGAGCGGTGATACTAAGTACTTATCGGACCGCCTACGTATATTAAGAGTATTTTTCTATCTGCTACTCAGACATGTAAACATGAAGAGACAACCACAAAAAGATTAATTACTATAAGATGTAGTATAATCGGAGTTTTTAAGGACCCTCTGACCTAAAAATAATGGGCGAATATTTGGGCTAATGCCTCCAAAACAGAGCTTAGTTATTTTTATCTCAATACTAAATTCACTAGAAAGCAACTTAACATAAGGTGAGAAAAAACCAATCTTAGGCACAAAAAAACACTGAAATACTTGGGCAGGACACTAGATAGAATATTATATTCTAAAAAGCCCCTAAAAAAGACCACCGAAAAATTCACCGAAAAAAAGACAAAAAGAACATTATTTAAACGATCTATGGCACAACTTGAGGAACAAAGGTTTCCACTCTTCTTTGTATATTAGTGCAAAAATTTCGTTTGGAACAGACGTCTAACGAATTTGCTGTTCAACTCGAAAACTGAATAATTTCGATTTTAATTTTTTTATATTGGTAACAGCCACACCTAACATATTATACAGTGGTGAGTGCTTTATCACCCGGCTTTTTAACGTAAGAGATAGAAAACACAGTTACCTTGTGAAACAAACAGAGATGAAACTCGTAAAGGTGGGAAATAATCGATAGAAACCTATAATTTACATTACATTACATTACCACCGTCGATAGTCTCATACCTTTAGACGTTATTATAGTATTAGAAGTGTTTAAAGTCGCTTTAAAACCCGGCAAAATAGCGGAAAGGATAGAAGATGGATTTTGTGAGAAAGAATGAGATAACGCTAGTTCTTAGACGTGGCTATTTGACTTCAGTCATAATTATACGGATGACCGCGAAAATATTTTATTTTAATAATTTCTGATGTAAGAATAATTGATTGAATAAATTAAGAATTAAAGTATAAAACATTAATAAGTAGCGATTTTAAATTGGAAATCTTTAAGTTTATTTAATAATAAAAATAACTCAACTGAAATATAGTTTACTTGGAGTTTACTTGGAGAGATACAAGAAGATTGGGGTTGAATTCCCACCAAGGATAAAATTTTTGTTTTACTCAATCAAAAAATAATAGAAAATATTATACATATTAGGTAACAAGTTTTCGAAAAACTCATTATTTACAATTTATTCTTATTCCAATGTTATAAAACGGAAATACGAAATAATTCAAATTCAAAAACATATTTAAGTGTAACTTTAAACACTTCTAATACTAGTAACGACTGACATAAATGTCTAGTGATTCAAATCAAAACGATCTTTGCATAATTTCAAATTATTAAAAAAAAAAAGAAAACCACATATGGGTTTTGAATTCTAATCGTCTGCGTCGCAGTGTCGAATTCTTACCACTAATCCACGAAGGACTGATGTTTATTTCCGTGACAAGACTGTATGAAACTCCTCAAATCATAGAAATTATTTTTGGTTAATAATTTAAAACTTTAGATTAAATAATCACTATTAATTAATTTATTTTATTCACATTTTTGCTTTATTGTGGTCAATCATTTTTTACTTTATGCGAAATTAAAAAATGTCACTGAAATACGTTACACATACGACGTCACAAATAATAATTATGACCGAGGTGGTTTAGCTGGAAGCTAACGTCTAAAGGTGTGAGACTATCGATAGTGTTAATGCAATGTAATGTAAATTATAGGTTTCTGTCGATTATTTCCCACCTCTACGAGTTTCATCTCTTTTTATTTCACAAGGTAACTGTGTTTTCTATCTCTTACGTTAAAAAGCCGGGTGATAAAGCACTCACCACTGTATAAATGTGAAAGCTGGGTATTGACCCAAAGAGATACCTAACTCTAAAGTTTAAGCTGGCAAAATAAGATTTCTTAATGGGAAAAAAGTCATAACAAGACTTTATAGTCACAGAAATGAGGGCATGTAACAAGAAAGAAAGGAAAAAGAACTGTAACGCCTCGTTGAAAATATGAAATGAAGAAGAAGACTAATATTAATTCCAGTTTTAGATTTACCTTGTCAAAAAATTAAAGGAAATAAACTAATAAACATAATATAATAATAAATATAGGTCAAACTGGCAACAGGTGTATGTTCTCAAAAAAATTGATAGAGTACTTTCGGCATGCAACATGCCATCGTCAGAGCTTTGTCTTATAGGTTACAAATACCTCATAGAAGAGTGATTGTTGACACAAAAGAAATTAAAAACATTAGAAAACCAAAGAATCTGTTTTAAAGGTTATGAAGGTTGTCATACCCTTTTTAAAGTTGTAAAAATCACATTTAAAAGGTGCTTGATCTATCAACGGATGACTCGGTGAAACGAGGGAAATCAGCTGTTTTTAACGAGTCAGTCATTGATATTCCAAGCATCTTTTAAAAGTGATTTTTACAAGATTAAAAGGATTTTCACCCTTAAAACAAAGCCGTTGGTCTTCTAAGGTTTTTAATATTTTTTTGTGTCGACAATCACTCTTCCATTAGGTATTTGTAACCTATAATACAAATCTCTCAAGATGGCATGTTACACAGTCGAAAGTACTCAGCTGATTTTAATAAAAAATTTTACACACTATCAAGTTTTTTGACTGTATACAAGGTATACAGTCTTTTTCCAATATAATAAGTTAAATTAATACCAATTTGGATAAAACCGATAAAACTCATGATTAACAATAGATTGTTGACATCAAAATCCTATAGGCACAATAAGTTTTGAGTTTAGACTGTGTATGCTATAAAACTTCATAACGAGAGAACATCCTGCTAGATTGCTAAAAAGATCTTGTAATATTACGGGTTTTTGTTTGCTTAAATATCCACATTGTAATATGCGAAAAACAAATTATAATTTTAAAATGTTGTAAACTTACGTTTGCCACATGAATCTCTTATTTATGGTGTATCTGTATTGTCGTATTTAACAACTATAGTAGCAACTTATAGGTATTGATTCTATATAACTGTGGTAGTATTTATAGCTGAAATAATAAATTAATTATTACGACTTCATTTGAATGATCATCAGTCATATTACAATAATTGTTATATTAGATCTATAAATCAATACTATTCCAATCGTAGGCAGAAAAATCTGTGACAGCTTGTGTATAAGCGCTTCAGTACTCTACAGCTCCCAAAAAGTAAAGACCTAAAAGTAATAAGAACCTAATCCAACTAAAATATATTACTAAAAAAGCTAAAATCAAATAGTTTGCATTAGCCTCATCAGGTTGATAAAGACCTAAAACCAGACGGTAACATAATGATTACCTGTCTGAGTAACAGGTATGTAACATATATTTTTTAGTCCTTATGGTAGTCCAGAAAAAGTGCTTGCAGCATACCATTTAGAGCTTCTTTACTTTATATTGTATTCTCAACTTACATAATTTTTAAAACAAAAAATGGCCATTACTTGATTCCTTAGCATAATTGATTGAATTAGAAGGCTACAAAAGCAAATAGTGTAATATCGAAGCGAATTACAAACAATAAAAATTACGAGAGAACTTGTACAAAATTGTCTAATATCGGGTATTATGCCCTAAAACATGAATAACCGGTTTCATCTGATTTGGAAGGAAAAAGGAACAAATTTTGAATAAAATCTTTAGGAATGCGTTCATATTCTTCAAGAAGCATGTTTTGAAGTTTTACAAGACTTTCTGGCTGGCCTATTTGACTTCTAACCCAACGATGAAGTTCATCCTAAAGATATTGGATAATATTCAGATCAGGGTTGCAGGCTGCAATACTATTCTATAGTATTCACTCCTACTTTTCCCAAGTAATTTGTCACAACTCTTACAATATGACGGTACACTATCATGCATAAAGACAAAATTGTCCCTCATAAATAGACCAAATGGAACTCTTCTATGGACCAAAAAAACATCTTCTATATACCGTTGAGCATTCAGGAGGCCATTGATAAAAATCTCTTCAGTTCAAGCTTCAAATGAGATTCCAGCCCAAACGATGACACCACCATCATCAAACTTTCTTCTTTGAGACATACAAGCTTGGGCATATCTTTCATTTCTCCATCTTAAAACTTTCTTTCGGCCATCGTCATACTTTCAAACAGAACCGTGATTCATCAGTAAAGAGAATCGCCTCCAATCCTGTATATCCCAGTATTTATGTTGTTTAGCAAAAACTAACCGATGCTTACAGTGTCTGGATTGTAATTCGGGAACAATAGCTGACCTTCTTGCCATTAGTCCTGTTTCATTGAGGCGTCTTCTAACCGTTCTTTACAATTACATTCACATTTTGAACCTCCTCCAGACGGTTTCTTGCAGTAATTGCAGTGGAATGGGGATTTCTTAAATTTCTTCACAATACAACGATCATCTCTTTACCTACGAGATAACTCTTCTAAGACTGGAACCACGTCCACGTGAGTATGTACCAGTCTCTATAAAGCGATGGAAAGCTCTTCGTACTGTAGTTCTCGGAATACCTAAAGTTTCTGATACACAAACTTGACTTCTTCCGTCTTGTAGTAATGCAATAATTCGAGCAACATCTACTGTAGATAACACCGTATTTTAATTATTCACTTAGTCGAAATCCACGTTTAAAAAGCTAAATTACTGTTTAATTAAATGATTTTAACTTGAATGAAAGATAAAAAGTGACTACAGAAAACAACAACATAAATGTGAAAACTGTCAAAAAGAAGCATAAATGATCGCAATAAATATATAAAATGAGACGCAATATTAAACAGAATTTTTGTTTGAGGAAATTTATAGTTAAAAGTATATATTTAAAAGTGGGTGGCCACTTTTTCTGCCGTTCAGTATATTATAATATATCACAATATGTATATTATAATTATCTTAAATAAATACGCGGGGACACCAGTAATACTCGAAGAATTGCTAAAATGCAACACCTTAGAACCTATTATGATAGGTGAAACAAAACAACTAATAAAAACCGAGAAGGAAAGAGAAGGAGGATTTCAAAATTTTGAACAAAATTATGATAATGACATTAATTTATTTATAGCAATCATAATCTAAAAAAAATTATAAAAATTTAACAAGGATATAACGAACAAGTAGGGAATTTAATAATAAAAAAACACAAATTAAGCAATAACATGTAATTTGTTGTCTTAAATAGTAAAAATGATTAAATAGTAAAAATAATATAATATTAGCTCACCTGATTGTATAGATAAGTCTTTATTAATAATAGAAAACTAGCTGGATATATTATGTACTAGAATTGCAAAAATATTTATTGAAATATATCCACTAACATGTATGTAGGTGTATAACAGTAATTAATATGCACCTACCAGTAGGATTACGTAACGATTTTCAAATGGCGAATTCCGTTAATTGTTTAGCGTAATTTAAAGGTAAAGGTAATTTGCAATTTCTCAAGCGTATATCCCAAATAATTCAGGCTTTTAGAACTGTATTGTAAAAAAGTGTTTCATGTTAAAGATAACAAAGACATATACCAAATGTGCAAAAGAAAGTTTAAAGTAAAGATATTTTTATTATTTTTAATTTTATTTAAGGAGGCGCTTTTATATTATTTAATCAAAAAGAATGTCTTCCAATTATTACAAATGCGTGTAGTCGACTACAGGGAAGAAAACATATAATTAGTAGAAAGCATCCAGAGACAACCAAACAGTAAACAACTGGGTAAGAAAGTAAATGAATTATTTATTAATAAGACTGCGTCAAAAGTCAGTACACAAAACAGAGATGAAAGATATCCTCAATATTATTCTAATAAAAAGGTTAATGAAATAAGCGCTTATTCAATGCAGATACTTAAAAGAAGACAAGTACAAATTGCTTACATTCAAGAGGCTAGGCGAAGAGGGAAAAAAAGAAAAAATCTAGATGAAGGATACAAATTTTTATATGATTTACCTTACAAAACTGATTCAAAACACATTGAGGAAAGATTTAGAAAAGAAACAGAATCATTGTTCGTCATGCCAAAAGCCAATTTTGGAAACACTAATAACGGCAACACTAGCCCAAGATTCTTTGAAAGCATCTAACAATGCGCGTTTTTGATTATACCGTGAGATATATTCACGATTTTTGAATGCAACCTAGATATATTCAGCTGACTTCACAATTTTAAGCAGCAAGAAACGGATACAACACAAAACCTGGTGTGACCCTGGGTCACACCAGGGTCATTTTGCTCTGAAACAATTCAAATGCTGTTACCGGATGACCCGAATAATGAGTCCGATATGACAAACATCGATGTCTGAGGTATAAATAAAAAGGTTATATTTTTTGTTCAATTTAAATTTTGTATGTGATTTGGCACATAATTGGTCGAAATTTTGACACCTTTAAGTATTTTACATTTAAAATAAATTTTTAATTCATTAAATGATTTAATTTGATGAAAATAAGGCTTTCTCTTTATAACGGTGCGTTCAGAATTTATGTAGGCCTAATAGTTTACGCATAATAACGTTGTAGATAAAAGCTTTCTAGGATAAACAAGTTCAAAAATATGCAATAACTGTTAAATAAAACTTCTTGAAATTTTTCAAGGTAAATGTTTGTGATATTGTTCTTATTTTCAACCAAAATCTTAGTAATTTGTGTGTTTCTAGAAAAGTTTCAAAAATTTTTATAATATTTTAAATATTATAAAAATGAAAATAAAATAATTTTCAAAAAATCAACTTTGAAGCTATTTTTGCAATGATTGGGAACAAATTAAAAAATACCTTTAAAAACCCTCAATTTAAAAGATTTTCTACGCTTTTTTAAAAAATTATATCTTTTCTTTTAGTATTTAAAAATATATAGCGATCTTATATTGTTTATAAGTAGAAAATTAAGTTATTATTATATAGAGTTATTACCAAATTTATCAAACGCAGTTGTTAGATACCTGTATCATCCATTGCCACGGGAAAACCCTTAGTTCTCTGGTCTAAGGCTGGCCTGGGTATTTTGACAATGGTTCTTTATAACAGGTCGTTGGCCTGTTGCTCAACCTTTGTCTTTGTCCGGGCTTACCTGCATTACCTGATATCAACCCGTCCACATAAATACATAAAACGATAAAATATTCAAAATCTTATCAGTGGTATTTTCAGCAATATTAATTTTCAATTGTTTATGAGTTAAAACTGTTTTAAAGTGTTTTAGATTTGTTCTATTATTTTAATTTATTTTTAATTCCTATATTATGTTTAATTGCCCAAAATAATAAGTAAGTATTTAATTATTTATAGAGAAGATCTAGTGTTTAAATAACTGGACATTTAAAGAGCAGAAGAGAAAAAGGAGAATGGCTTTTGTTTAAATTTTGAAGATTACAATCGATAAAAACATTTCACCCATATCTCAAAACTTAAAAAATCATATATTTGATCTATTTACCTAACTCTCACTTGTTCTTTTGTTACAATATTATGGTAATAGCGTCTATATTCTTTGGTAATAAGTACACAACGAAAACAGCAAATAAAATCTGAATGATTACATTAAATTTGATATACACCCCTTAATACATACATATCTATTTTTAAATAAAAACTTACCTGTCTAACTCAAATAAACCTTGCAAAAAACAATTAAATATGTTGATTCATACTAAAGGATAGGTATTTCAATAATATACTGTTATTCTAGAAGAATTAAAAATAAAATAACTTGTTATGGCACGTGGAGGTTAATGGACTAGAGAATTTGAAGGGATGACAGCGTTGGGGTGTTTTGGGAACTCATCTTGTACAATATAGTAACTCAGAATATTATTTCATTTTGAGCATAGTAAAATTTCGTACAATATCAAATTGAACGACTGTATAGCTGGGGTGAGATCGATAGTTCTGAATTGACTACTGTGCCATGCGCTATAAGAATATCCTTGACAATAAAATTATATTAAATATTACATTTATTTGGGGTTCACAATAAATAATTGATTGTAGTGAGAATTACAACATTTGTTCTGACGCGACGTTTCGATTTCCAATTCTAAAATCATTTTCAAAAAAAAGTTATAAATTATGAAATTATGTTAATCTGTAAATGCTTATCGATAAATATTTTATTTCTCTCTTCTACCTATATTCTTTGCTTCTACTATATGGCATACTGCAACATCATTTTGACCTAAATAAGGAATGCCAAAAAACAATTTTAAATATTTTCCAATAAGTTTGATTTTTATATTCCGAGGACAAACCTAAATTTTGAATTTTTTGGTAACACTTTTGTGTTAAATGAAATTTACAACAAAAAATCATAATGTCGGGCCACACTAACTTGGCTGCATTTTAAATTGCTATTTCAAAATCAGAAATTATTCGCTTCGGTTTGAAATTTAAATTCAAATTTGTACATATTGTTATTAATATATCAAAAGTACCTTTGTACGATTGCCGTCATTTACCTATTTGTTAACAAACAAAATACTAGAGGAACATAAAAACCATTTTTGTAGCCATGTATTGTAAACATCTGACAAAAATATTTAGTACAGTATTGAAAAGTTCCGTCTACATACAAAGAATCTACATTACACAAAAAGTAAAGATTTGTGAAACAACCAAAAATTGCGGAATTATTTTTCGTAGATAATAAAAAGTTTTCACATGTATTATACATTTCTTGAAGCATAGATATTTCTTCGAACGCAAGAAATGTCTTTCGCCGTCAGCGGTAAATTGCTTAAATTTTCCTTCCTTAATTACTTGTAGACAATCTTTAAAGGTCTTTGACATATAAATATCTTCTACAGCTTTCCTCTTTGTAGAATTACTACAAATTTGCCGGTCGATGTGGATATCTGAAGCATGATTATGCTTCACCGATGCTTTTTCAAGATAATTTTCATCACCGTGTGCACTTTTTGTTGACACCCTCTTTTTTTGATGCATCGCCATCTAACTTTTTGAATATTTATATTTATTAATTATTAATAAAAGTTTTCCCCCTTGACTAAACTTTGTCGTTGGATTCGCCATTTAAAAGTTGTATAATTAATATTATTTAAACAATATTTATATTCTTCCTTTCAACTATAATCAAATTTGGAATTTCTGGTCATTAAGAATCCCCAACTTTCTCGGCGATGGGGCAGCAGGTACTTTTGGGATTAATGGGCTCAGGTAGTTCGTGGGGCAATTAGATAACGCCGACAGAAACACTTGCCCAGTACTGGACACATCAAAAATACATTAATCGGATGGGTAGAAAAATGAAATACATTTTTTTTATATAATTCTGTGAGCTATGTAAATATTTTTGAATTTTATATGCTTACAAATGTTTATGTTGCGCAATTTTCCCACTTAGAAAAAAATAGATTTTCTGGATCCTTGAATCCCTTGATCAAGTAAGCCCAACTCTTGCACGTAGTGCATTGTACCCAACCTTCATTTGTAGTTTCTTCGAAGATGAGACACTCGGCAGTTTCTTCTTCTTTAGTGTTCATTACTAAACTTACTTGGTATCGGTGACGTGAAAAGTTATCTATTCAGATCAGGAGTCTTCTTTTGTTTTTGTCTTTATTTAAGCTGTTCGGTTGGGTTTTTTCTCTCTGGTTACATTTTCTTTTCCTCTGCTGCCTTTTAAATCTTCTCTTGTGATAATTGTAATAATCTTAAAGTAAATTATATACAAGGCGATAGATAAAGATGTAACAGAACTAGGACTACTTTACTTATTTTCGATGGTCGAATAACCCTCTAGGTATTTGGGTCTCCTTCACAAAGCCTCGCTATTTCTTTCTGCCCTGTGTTGCTGTTTCGAGAGGAGTATCAACATGAATTTATCTCTTTAAGTCTCACATTGTCACTCGTCTCGTCTTCACATTGTCACTCAATATCTGTCAGTGACGACCCTGGGTGTGTCTTCCTATAGGTTGTGCCATAAAGATGGTTTTCATACGTCTGTTATCATAGCTTCTTAATACTGATCTATCTAAAGGCTGTCCTGTGAGTCTTTATATTTCATGGTTTTGTAAATTGTCCACGTGCTCTGCTAGTCTTGGTAAGGACCTAAGATAGAACTGAAAATTTTATTTTCCAAGGCTAGATATTGTTGATCTCCTATTGCTGTCTTGCACCATGTTTCACATCCGTATGGTAACACTGGTCCCTTCTTTCGTCTTTTTACTTTTATGAGTTCGCTGTTTCCGTACTCCACAGCACTCTATTCTCATAGCCATTATCGGTCTAGCATTCTTTGTACATGCTGTACTACTGCAGAGCTGTTTTATAATTTTTTTTTAAATTAAGCATTCTAGTTCCATATTTCCACTGTTCTTATTCTATCCTCTATTTTATTTTCTTACATCTTCTGATAAAGTTCAATTCAAATGTTTTTATATTATTTCGTCATATTCAGTACTATGCTCTGAAAGATCCTTTTTTTGTTTTCTTTGGTTAGAGTGATGTACCATACCAATCTATGAAATGTTTTCACACAAGTACTATTTGGGCTTATGATTTTGTCATGCATTGATCTCAAGTACTGAAAAGTCTTACAACTCAATAGTCTCTTCTCCTAAACTTAATTTAAAACCTGCAACTTCGTATCCAACACCAAACCAGAACTGTACAAACATAAACCTCTCTTTTTTACCAAACCGGATTGTCGGGCATACTTTTGACGTTTTATAACCTACTTTAATTGATTGATAGATATAAGTTTGTTCTGATCTCCAAAAAGGTGTCTTACCTCGTTTATTTTTTATCTGAGATCCGTAGTTCGATCCACGATAAAATACCAACCTCTTTCTCTGCTCGATATATTTATGAGTAATTTTTTTTAGTATTGTTAAGAACCAACTAATGAGAACAAATGGATTCAACAATTACCCCAGCTTTCTTGTACTTAGTAATGATTTAGGCTTCCGAATCTCCAGAATTACTTGTTTTATTGAAAATGTCTGCTGTACTACTGTAGCAGTTCCTTTTCACTCTGTATATCATAAAAATCTATATAAGTTCCTACAAACAATTAAAGTTTTGCGTTTTAGAATTTCAAACGAGAAAACAAACTTTAAGTGTATGTTTACACTTTGTAAATACCGCTGATGGTTATTTGTCTCTCTATATAATACGACCCCCAAAAATCCCCTTAGCGTGGGATCGTTGAGAAGGAATTTTTTTGTACTTCACTGTTGTTGCTTCTATACAGTCCTTGTAGACACACCGTCTCAGGACTAGCAACTTCAACGTGGAGTCATATGTCGCCATGTTACCTAATCCAACGGTAACTTTAACATCTTAACCTATTTTAAGAAATATTGTAAACTAAATGTAATTAATTATTTGTTAACGGGTTTTTACCCATATATGGATTCCGAAAACGTTTTGTCTAACTTAGCCCGTTTGGGTTCTTAAATATACCTTTTACAAAGGATTTTTAAAAAAATTTTATGATATACAGCCAACTACAGAAACGTAGATTCCTTGTGGATCTTTAGTTTAATATCTCCGAGAATCTTTTTTTTTTTGGAAGTAAATAATTGCTATAGAGCGTTTCACGTTAAGAACGAAACGTTGCATAGATAGGGTTGCGAAAAGCACGATTCAGGGTTGTATTTTTATTTTCCTGTCCACAGAAATGAATTAAAATGAATTTATTCTAACGTTATTGACCAGAAGTGATGGACACAACAGATGGAAAATAGGAAAAATGAGTTTAATTAAATAAATATTATTTTTCTACTCTCTTACTAGTAAATTGTATATTACCTACTATTTGGATGCTAAGTAAATGCATCATAACAGATACTGACACGTAATGACTAGTACGTAATAAAAAAAAATTACGCTTCAGTTGGTCGAGTTACCATGGAAACGAATTAACAGACGTTATTTTGACAGATTAAAAATTATTAATCTGTCAGTGTAAATATAGTGGTAATTTAATTTTTATTTTTATAAACGAAAATTATCGTAGAAAAAGTATAGTACACAACTTGAGTTGTAAGCTTATTACATGTTTGTAAAATTACTGCGCTCGACGCTACGCGGCTCGCGCGCAACTTTTTTACTTGCATGTAATAAGCTTCTTGCAACTTTCGTTATGTAATATACTATTACAAAAAATTTGTTTTATATTATTTTAATTATATTAACGACAGGTTCATTGGTTTTCGGTGAGAATATACATGACATTAGATTCATGACCATTACAAACTAATTATATTCAAACCTCGCACCTATAATCATCAGGCTTTGTGGTTGTTTAGTAGTTATTCTGACTTCACAGTTTAATGTTCATTTTAAATAGTGGTGAAAGTGTTAGAAATTTAATTGATAAAGTGCTATGACAGAAGTAGGTTCTAGTACTATTTCTAAAATACACAACGTAGCTGCGGAAGGAGGACTAAGGCCAGTAAAAAAACCATTCTTTTTTTCTTTAAAAATTTACTTACGACATTGCACAAAGTTTTTACACTGGTTAAAAAAGACACAGATATAGCAAACATATCACGCACCAGAACGTGGGCAATAGTCCATAAAAGGAACTTTGTTTTTTGCAAACGAAGTAGTATTAGAGTAGGTAGATCAAACGGACATGGGTTATCAACAGGCCTAAAACAGCCGACACAGCGAGGCCCCTGATTTGTTATAGTGCTTGCGGGTAGTGAATTGAACATTGTGGAATGTGCTGCTTTTTGGTTTTCAGCTAAAAAAATCTCAGCGAACTGTAATGATGAGATGGATGGTCCTATATTTAAACAATTGTTTAAGGAAGTGTTGCTTCCTAATGTTCCAGACAAAACTGTTGTGATGAGCAACGCCTCATACCATTCGAGGAGAGAAGTGATTCCGACACAAGTGTTTAATAAAGATTAAATTACGATATGGTTGCTGGAAAAAATATCTTTTTTGAAGAATATTTAAAATCAGATATTAAGGAGGTAGTAAATACATTCAAAGAATACATAAAATATAAAATCGACGAGATGTGCAAAGATGTTGCCATTCTGAGACTACCTCCGTACCACTGTGAGTTGAATCCAATTGAAAGATATTGCCAAACATACTGCCTCACACAACACAGAGTTTAAGACCGCCGTAAAAGAACAATTAATAAGAAATGCATTTGGTGTAGAAACAGTGAACTGCAAAAACTATTGTAAACTTGCTGTTAAGGAAAAACAAAAATTTTGGGTTATTGACAGGGTGATGGATGATATTGATCGGCGCATACAAAGTGCCAAATCCAAAAAGTATGTAAGTGATAGTCTGGCAAAATTAAAGTTAGGTAATAGTTGCATGTTTTTATCCTTTAGTTAAGTCTTATCTAAAGCGTTAATAAACATGTAATGTTAAACCATAGTAAAGTTAAAACTATTTTTATCAGGACTATAATAATTACGTACCTATATCTCTCTATTACAGAAACAAGTACGTAATTATAATGCATTATTCTGTATTCAACTAGATGTATCCGCTTATTAATGAAATTAAGTTAACTACATCTACAGTGCTGAGTACGGTTCTGATTATAGTGACTCGTATATCGACAGTCTATTAGCAACACGTGGCTGAGGGTTTTGGCAACATTGATATGCATAGGCCAAACGTTCCGTTCTTAGATTGAAATAAAGTTTAGCAAGTTTACTGAAAGACCATATAAGGTAAACGTGATTATTTCTTGTTATTTGGCTATACATGTATTCCGGTTTTAAGAATTTTCCTTGTCCCTCACAGAAAAGACAAGTTGGCGCCATTTTATTTGACTAAACTTTTGAGTTAGTATGAATAATTTTCCTTATTCTTTCTAACTTCAGTATCCTCGTAATAGACGATCTGTAGACCTACGTTACAAATTTCGCCGCTGTGTCCTCAAAACACCCAAGCGCCGGTTGTATAGTGAACATATCTAGACCTGGTATTCTTCGTCCAACTTATATTCCAAAACTAAACTTCCTCTTGGGTTAATTCTAATGTTACCCACATTAATACCCAACTGTTGGGCATCCTTTCCTCCCATCCAGATTTTATTTAAGTTACTCTACCGTATAAAAGAGAGGTAAGGAAAGAAAAAAAACACTGTTGCTTTTGGTATATATTTAAAAATTCAAGGAAATCAGTTAAGTACAACTTTGGACCTATGTAAAATATTTTCGTAAAATATATAATTAAAAGTTAAAACGAACGAATCAATAAAAAATATAAGTAAAATCGGAATATCCCTATTTATTAAAATGGTCGATACACAGCTTACATGACCAAGATCCTTCTGGTGGGTTTACCAAGGCAGGACTTAAGCAGTACATGTGATAGCCTCTATCACAATCGTCACAAAACAGTAACTGATCCTAAAACAAGTATAAAATATTTCATTAAGAATAAACACAAAAATAATTTAAGATAAAAACATAAATATAGTGTATTAATATTGGAGAAACTTCAGTCGTAAATTCTCCGTACGCTACTGATTCTTGTTCTTCTTCTCATTGTAGGACATGTTCCTGTTTATTTTATCACCCTAGCTCATACGATGTAGATGTCCAGATGTCATACCACCTCTTCGGGAGTCTTCCTACTGGTCTTTTTGTGTTGATTTTATGTGTTTTTGCTCATTTCGCGATTCTTCCTGGGACATTATTATGATTATATTGTGTATTGGTTATTACGAAGTAAACACTTACATGCTGGGTAGAAAAATGAATTAACATTAAAAAATATTTATACAGAAAAACACTTACATCATTATCTGAATTTCCACACATTGAACAACATTTGCATTCAATACACTGCCAGCGATAGGTTTTCACGAAAATTTTCATATTGTTGGTAAATTGTAGACAAGTGGGATGACCTAAAAATAATAAAACAATAAATAAAAAACATTTCGTTTACGTATAAACTATCCCAGCACAATGCAGTGGATTAACTAGTTCTTATTGCTAGTTCAACATAACAAACCTATTAATTAAATTTTATTTAAATGTATAATATTCTTAAGTCTTCATTTCAACGTAGATAAGCTAAAAAGCCAAAGCTAGGTTCATTTGACAGAAGAACGTCGGGGATGTCACAATAATAAAATTCAATATTCAAAATATTAAATAAAATAAAATGAACTGCAGATGGTAATTCACATAAAAGAAAATTTAATTCCGTTATTTGGGACTATCCATCACAAAAAAGGAAAGTTTCCTCTCACTATTTTAAAGAAGTCTCTAAACCAAGACCATCTTCTCCTCCGACAAAGGCTACACTTGGAATATCATTCCTTAAATCAATATACAGGTTTAAAAAAAGTTCAGCACCAAGGTGCTAGCTTTCAAACTAATAAACTTATAATAATTATGAGAGATGAAGTGTGGGATCAGAAATAACATTGTTTTCTGCATTGTTCAGAGGATCCTTCAAGTTTGTATGATTCCAGGTAATAATTAAAGTATTCAAAGTGTAATTTTCAACAATTTTTTTTACAACGCACAAAACTGTACAATTGAACTAAATTAAAATTTGTTCATTACAATAATTACTAAAAAGTCCGACAACAAGGTGTTATCTATAATTTTTGTCCTGGTAGCTTTTTAACATTGTAATTTGTAGAACAGCCGATAGGTATGTAAAGCTATGGTTTGTTAGAACAGTGAGCGACGCATAACTCACAGTCAGTCGAATGCCGCATAACTCACAGTCAGTCGAACGTCGCGCACGTTCGTCAAAATCAAAGAAATGGTTCTCTATGATAACGATTTGTTAGGTTCTGCTGAGCTACGCGCACAGCAGACCGATAGCCGTGTACGTCGACGGTGTGCGCTGGAATCAACTGCGATTTAATTTGGATGCAAACGTTCAGCAAGATTGGAAAATAACAACGAAGGGCCAACAATTCTGAAATCTGAAATCATAAATGCAATTAATCATCTCAAAACAAACAAAAGCCCAGGTCCAGACGGAATATACCCAGAAACGTTCAAATTAATCAGAGAAGAAAATATCGAATTATTTGTCCTTATTCCTTTATTCAATCGCATTTATGATACAGGTAAAATACCACAAGATTGGCTGGAGTCAATATTCATTCCACTACCAAAAAAGCCAAACCCACAACACTGCAATGAGTTCCGTCTGATAAGCCTTATGAGTCATGCAGTAAAAGTCCTACTAAAAATCGTACATAATCGTATCTATAGAAAGTGCGAAACAATCATCGGAGACGATCAGTTTGGATTCAGAGCCGGCATGGGAACGAGAGAAGCCCTGTTCAGTTTACTAGTTCTCGCCCAAAAATGCTACGACCAACAGAAAGATATATTTATATGCTTTATAGACTTTGAAAAAGCATTTGATAGAGTAAGACACGACCTACTATTAGAACGTTTGCAAGAAGTCGGTTTAGATGGAAAAGACATCAAATTCTTAAAAAACTTGTACTGGAACCAAAAAGCCAGAGTTAGGATCGAAGGTTCCACATCCGCAGAAGTAGAAATTAAGAGGGGAGTTAGACAGGGATGTGTTCTGTCGCCTCTGCTGTTTATTCTTTACTCCGAGTTTCTATTTAAAGAAGCATTGGAGGCTTCCAAGGATGGAGTCAAGGTGAATGGCGTAAATATCAACAGCATCAGATACGCCGATGATACAGTGTTAATTGCGGATTCCGACTCAGGTCTGCAACGACTCATCGACAAGACCAACTCGACCTGTGAGCAATTTGGTATGAAAATAAACATTAAAAAACCAAAGTGATGTCAATCCGAAAAAACCAAAACGTACCTCAACCTTGCACAATAAATGGGCACATCTTAGAACAGGTCAATAGATTTAAGTGCCTGGGATGTTGGATCGATAACAGCCTAAATCCTGATCAAGAAATAAGATCGAGAATAAAACAGGCCAGAAAATCTTTCAAAAAAATAAAAAAACTGCTTTGTGATTCTCGAATAAAACTCGAAATTCGACTACGTTTATTAAAATGCTACGTCTGGTCGACTCTTCTATATGCAGTTGAAACGTGGACCCTTAAAACATCAACCGTAAATAAATTGGAGGCCTTTGAAATGTGGATCTACCGGAGAATACTCAAAATTTCATGGACATCGCATACCTCAAACGAAGAAGTGCTGCATAGAATAGGCAAGGAAAGAGAACTTTTTAACACAGTAAAAGTTAGAAAAACATCATACCTAGGCCACATACTGAGAAATAATAAGTACCAATATGCCCAACTTATAGTGAAAGGAAAAATCGAGGGAAAGAGAGGCCTAGGAAGGAAAAGACTATCGTGGCTCAGAAACATCCGACAATGGACAGGACTAAATTTTGAACAGCTAATAAGAACAGCTGAAGATAGAGAAGAGTTTAAAATTGTAGTAGCCAACCTCCATTGAGGAGAGGGCACTTTAAGAAGAAGAAGAAACGTTCAGCTGAGCTGACAGCGTACACATCTATACCGAAATTATAATGAACAGCCGGAGTGTGACGTCACATCTGTCATTACTTTCCAAACAAAAGTTGAAATGTCAAATCTCAAGACTTTTTAATTTGTATAAAGATTATTTATTAAATATTAGTTTTCAGAGCGACAGAATGTTTATGCGAAATAATCTAACACCCAAAACTGCCGTGAGTCGAGTACAGCAGATTCTGCTGTGCAATGTTCTAATAAACCGTAGCTTTACATTGTCTAAATTTAATTTATTTTACTAAATTTTGTGTAATACTCAGTACATAAGTTTATTTTTGCTAATTATTTCTTAAGAAATCATTTTATGCTGTGGTTAAAATTTCCGTTATATTTTTTACCACACCGGGTCGCTCAACTACCAGCATTATCTGCTTTGATATTACTATAAAATACCGGTACGATTTGTTAGCAAGTATTCTAAATAATCTATTTTAAAGATATTGTCATAATGACGCAAAAATCCAGTTACGATGTGTTCATAAATATTTTAAATAGTCGCCTTCAAAGAATACCGTTATTGGCCAACCAAGAGTTCTGAATATTTCAGTCAAAATTCGGGGACGGTCCTATGCCCAGGCAATTTTTTGTGTGTATAGAAACAACCAACTTTCTCAATTATTTTAATTTTCCATGTTGCAAAATGTGAACTGAACAATACATTTTGTGTTTTTTTACAATTTAAACCAAACTAAATCACTAAACAATTTTCTCGTTTGTTTGCAGGTTTTTTATTTTTAACACAGGTAATCATTTCCAAAGAGAACTTAGGAGAGTTAAGACCGTTTTCATGTTTTTGTATGCGTTAATTAAAGACTTTTTGTGTGGACACACTTTATAAATTAAATATATTTTTGATATAGTGCATTGTTTTACGATATTTGCACTTTTCTCTTTGTTATATGAATATCCATGTCTGTTTTTTGGGATTCAAATATTTAAAAACAGTGACCATCTTTTTTTGAAGAATTATTCTCTTTCCTGTTCTTTTGGTAGGTCTTTCTCACTTCTATGAATGACTCCGCCAATAATATACCAGGACAACAACGGTGCCTTCGAGTCACATAGTGTATCCGTTCTCTAAGTTAAGTTCTTAGTAATTTAGTTCACTATCCGTAGGAATGGCGATAATCAACAACAACATACTTATATCATTCACACTATGAAATTAAGTACAATGGTAAATTTACCAGAAAAAGAACGAATTCAAGTACTAATATTAGTTGGAATGGTGATCTGAAACGTACCTATAAACTCCCTATTATAAACTGATCAATCTTATGGTATCGTTTAAATCATTTAAGTTAATTGGTCTTATAATAAAAACGCAGTTTTTCAGGTAACCTCAAAAAAATCAAGTCAAGTGAGGTAATCTTACCGACCACTAATTTTCACAAAATTATAATCGTCGATCACTCATATAATACTTGGTGAGTTTAAATATTTTAAGGGTGAACGTTATTTTTATGCAAAATGGATTATACAGACTTTCTGCAAATTACACGTTTTTTTGTCATTTTACCTGTAGAAATTTTAGCATTCTCCTGACTGTTTAATTGCAGTAGTTGCAATTTTTGGTGTACCAGACTTTTTGGATTACACAGACTTTCTGCAAATTACACGTTTTTTTTTCCATTTTACCTGTAGAAATTTTAGCATTTTCCTTCTTCTAATGTCTTCATTATTGTCGACACTGTTGATATATGTACTTATAGAAAGGAATTGAGGGTTTAAATAATTTAAAAGACTACTTACATCGATATAGGCACGTGTCCAATCAACATATCCAACTAATATTGGTACTTGAATTAGTTATTGTTCTGATAAATTTGCCATATTGTACGTAACTTACTTTTTATGATATAAATAGACTTTTTAAAAGTCCGCATGGTATAAATAAGCTTTTCTCTAATATTACTCAAACCGTTGTTTTTTAAAGAATACAAGATAGTGACGATAGAAAATTGAAATATCCTCGTAAAAATGCAGAACATTTCATATCCCACATTTCATAATTATAAGTTTATTAATTTTTGTATAATCTGTATATTTCTACGTACAATCAGTATCGATGGTAGAATTGATCTTTATCTCCACGTGTAAAACATCCCAGATGCTACAGGTTTCCCGTTTTAATTATCAATGATATATTTCACTTTAGTTTGATTGTTCAGCTTTGGGAGTACTTCCTGAATAGGTATTTTAGCCTTCAAGCGTCTTTTGATATTAAGATTCTTTTAAACGCCAATATTTCAAATATCACCACTTTATTCATGCGTTGTTTGTTCAGCGTTCACCGAATGACCTTCACACAAACACTAAGCCATTTCAGGAAATAAACTGAATACGGAGATACAAAATAAGCATCATTTGTGAGAATGGTTTTGGTTTGAGGTCTGCTCTACTGATTTTGACAGAGATATCTTCAAGAATCAGTTAGAGAAAAGAATTTCCTTTGATGTGATTGTCACTGGTTTCCTTAATTTTTCCTTATGTTTAGCCTGCGTAACTTATATCTGACTATCTAACAAACCACTTCATTTTTTATTACTTATATTGAACAACGATCCATTTTCTGGCTAAGTTGTTTTGGTTGGAGGTCTGCTCTACTGATTTTGACAGAGATATCTTCAAGAATCAGAGAGAAAAGAATTTCCTTTGATGTGATTGTCACTGGTTTCCTTAATTTGTTTGAGGCAATATGTTTAGCCTGCGTAACTTATATCTATCTAACAAACCACTTCATTTTTTCTTACTATTATAAATAATAGTTTTATACTACTGGTCTCTTTTATACTGAAAGCATGGTTGGGGAGTGAGTGCCGAAGAACAGTGATCTTCCAAGTGTATATGTACAATATAAAAAATAAAACTTAAATTTCCAATTGATTTAGTATTGCTTCAGCATATTTTACTTAATGAAGTGCACCGTACTTCGGCACTAAAATCAAACACAATTTTCTCTATGTAATTTATTGCATTACGAGATTACATCTGTAACAGAAATCCTTGGAAAATAACTGTTCTTAACAACTCAAAGTTCCTTCTATATTTTGAACGATTTTCTCTAAAAAAAGTTTAATAGAAAATGTCATAAAACAAAAAAACCATTCAAATATTGATGGATATACGCTGCCGATATGAATATGTTACAATCAGAGTATGAGTATTAATTTGATTGATTTATTTTAAATATCAAGAATACTGCCATAACTCTTTACAAAACTAAATTTAGGTCAAATTTATAAAATTGGAAGAGTTCCAGTCCTGCATATGCAACAAAGTTTTTCATGAAGTTTTTCAATAAAAATATTAAAGGGATTCATTCGACTAAAACAAAAAAAATAAATTTATAACGGAACAAATTTCATCAACAACATCAAGTTCCACAAAATTACAGGATGGAAAAATGGATATCAGCGGCATTAAAATATTACATATCTTTTAAATACGTTTCCTTTACCAAAGATAATGTATCCCTTATTGAAATTGAGCTAGCTATCGTAATTTACGGGTAAATGTTTTTTCTAGTGATACTTTGCATTTGAGTTCGCTCCATATCAAACAAATTTCTCCTATAATACAGGTTGCAGGATACAAGAATGTCTGAAATACCAATCAGACCATCGGTACGATTGTGTAATGTTCGTATAATTCAGAGCAACTACTACATAGAGGGTTTAGTCCATAAGCTTTCTGTGACAATTGTTCTGTCTCGTAGTTATTAGTTCAGTCACGTCATTCAGTTCACGTGCTTTTCAGTACTATCCATTTGTATTTTGTTTATTTGCGTACGACTTTTAACTCCCGTTTTTTGCGTAGTGTAATAATGTTATATTTATTATAATGGAAAAATAATACTTTTAATTACAAACTAATGTTTGTATTTTGAGAAAGATTTCCGAAGTGGAAATTGAAACGTCAATAAACTTATTTTAACCTTTAATTGTGGCTTATTCCCATTTAAATAGTAATTGCTTTAAAATGCTACAAGAAAATAGCTTCAGAACAATATCGAAAAAGTGTTCTGGATATCTGGAAAACGATGAAACAAAACATCCTTTTTCGATAAGGGTGTTTGACTGCAGCCTTTGCTTCAGATTTTCCTTATTGTAAAGTAAGCCTTCAGCTTTTGTTTGATCTTGCTTAATATTTGTTATACTTTTAATACTTAGATATTATGCTACATAAATTTCCTTCGTAAGTTTTTTAATTAATTAATTAATTAATTAAATTATTATTAATAATTCATTAAAAAAAGTGCGTCAAATATTAGTACTTAGTTTACTCGTTAGGGGCGTTCTAAAATGTGCTTAATTTCTCTAATTGGAGTTTTCACTTTATGGTGTAGTTACTCTGTGGTATTTTTATCGTCGTTTTCCAATACCTTGTGTGACATTCTTTAAAATTACTGTTGGGGATATAATTTTTATAGGAAACGTAAATGTAAATATTGTGGTCTTAAGACTTCTATAAAAAAAAACTAACATTAATAATTACAACATACATAAATATTCATTTTCATTCAAACAACTCAGTTGATCCCAGTTATTACGAAATATATTTAATCTACATACAAACGTTATTTTGGCACTTTTTAATTCAGGTACGAAATAATTTTGATCAGAGTTTTTAAAAAATCTCTTAATAATTTTCATACTCAAATCATAACATATATCATGAGTTTAGGCATACATATCGAGCTAGTAAAACATGTCCTGTAAGTTTTGAGAAAAATTGTTATATTTCAATATTATTAGTACGAACAGAAAGTAATACAAAAATTTTCGCCAATCTCAATAAGCGACGTGAACAGAAAACAAATTTTTAATTTGTTTTGAGTGTCTTAATCATCTTATAGAACCTGAGCATCCCTGCTCTTTTCTGCGCACAATGTTTTTCGACAAATTTGGAATTAATTTTATATCTTTTTCAAAACATTCCTCTAATATTTTCCGAACCATAAAATTAAATTAATAAATGGGTTACTGAACTAAGTCACTTGTACCTTATTTTTACATCGTATCATTTGAAAATTCTTGTTGCCCTATCAAAATGGGGATAGCATGGAAACAATAGGGACTACCCCTTAGAATTTCTTTACCCCTTAGAATTTCTTAGTCCTCAATATTTGACATTTTGGATCGGCGTAACACAATCATCACAAATGTAAGACCATACTTAGTAAAACAAGGTTTCAAACGATATATTACTCTGAACTCTGTCAGAATATGGGAAGTTTGAAAAATTAATCTATTTATTCGAGCGTTTTCCGTACAAGTTAGACTACCAAATTATTAAGAGTTCGTTCATACTTTTTTTACATAGTGTCCATCAACAATTAATCGACCCCCACAACAAAATCGCACAAAAATCTAGGAATTGGTACTGTTGACTACTACTACTAGTATTAATTGTATTACTCTTACCATAGAATTTGAATAATTACATCACCAAAACAATAAAAACATTGCAGAGGTACCTTAGTTTAGTAACCCAAAAAATTGATTAATTCAAGTCTAATGGTTCACAAAATAGTTAGGGGCGAAATTTCGACGCGAACTTTGTGTTAATATTGAACTCAAACTCTACTAAAACCAGTTAAAATATTGATTTTTTAATTTTCTCAAAACTTATTGAACAAGTATTATTTTTGATTAATTTAGGTATTTTCCTTTAAATAAGTATAATAATATAAAACTACAATCGATAAATAGGTGTATGTAGGTACTACATGATTAATAATTGGACATTATATTAATATTGTGCATATATAACAAAAATAGATACATATTGATAAAATGCTCGCCTTTCAATAAATAATATTAACTTAAAGATGGAACACCAAAGAGCTTTTGTATAAAAATGTAACAACGACACTTCTTTTTTAAAATACAGCAGTAGTACAGAGTTTACTTTTTTTAACAGTTGGCAACATGTTATGTCAAAATGGTGACAAATTATGGCAGTGAGTAAGTGACTAAGAAAAAATATTTCTTAAATATTATAAAAATATTTGAAACTCAAAGAAATTTCAATTTTCAATTGAAGATCAAACATCTTTTGAAAGAGACATTGGTAAATAAATTAAACCCTAGAAAAATAAAACAACTTCTGCAAGAACACCGCGACTTTTGTTCTTTTTTTTTTGTTTATAATACTACCATACGAACATAACTTACACAAGTACAAAGAATGGTTATTGAATGTTGTCACGATGAAAAAAACAACGATAGAACAAAAATATCTGGGCTGTAGGGGACCTAGATCTCTAGATGAACTCACCCGCATGCGTTTTGACTTATACATAATTTCATCTTGTTTCCGGACTTTAGAACTTACAAATCCTACGGCTTTTCAGCTTACCTATCTCAATATTTCTGTGTTTTTATGTAGCTTTCTCCAATATTACTGAAGCATATGAAGTACAGCAATCTAAAATCGTTAATTTGAACTACGTTTAGTCCTTGGCCAACCATGTAGATGTATCGCAAGTATAGCCAGTGAAATCCAGCTGCCAAGCTCATTTAAAATAGGGCCCCAAAATGTTGAATCTATGGCCTCATAGTTGAATCCATGATCATCGACATTGTGTTAAGATAAAATTCAAATTCAGAATTAAAATATAAATTTAATGTTTTTACACCTATACCTTATGTGGTTGGCGCATGCTTTTTCACATTTGCTTGATACCATCATTGATGTTGATCACATAAGACCGAAAACAATTTGATAAATATTAAATAATCCGTTAGGATATTTTGCATCAATATACCTTCTACAAAATAAAGTTTTTATACTACTTTTTTATTTAATATTATGGTACACTGCCTAACATCTTCGCAATGGTGATTGCCAAGTGTGCTTTGGTGTTTCATTTCCAAGAAGCATTTTATACAAAACTAAATAAGAAACCTTTTTATTTGCTAATTAGGCGAGCATTAAAAACTATTAGTATTATATTCCAAAACAATAAATGTGCCAATCTAAATAATTTTGACTAGAAATTTTTTAGAACAAAATATAGGTAATAGGATAGCTTTTACAACCAGTGGATTTTACTTTCGACGAAATCATTCCTAAATTATAATGGAATAAAAGTTCTATCGCATGAACAATTTTTTTTCAGTCTGTTACTCAGGATCTACCAAATATTATCTTCTGACCTTTGCAAAAATGCAATAAAAAACAAAGCATGATTCAACTCAAATGGAAAAATATTACATGGTCAACTATTATTAATTTTTGTATTTTTGAGTATTATTTTTTGAGCTACATAAAGTTGACGTGTTTGCAAAAATGACGCTTATGAAGAAAACGATTTTCGATCTCTCATTAAACACTATCTGTAAAATAAAACAGCGTGCTACACGGTCCTCTCATGTAGTTACACCGGAAAGTGGAGAATGTGAAGAAAAAAGTCCATGAAATGGTTTTAGCTGATCGTAAAGTGGAGGTACGTGAATTGGATGAGATTACAATAATTTTGAATATGAAAATATTATCCTGCCGCGTTTGCTGACCGTTGACCAAAAAAATGATCGTGTGATCACTTCTTAGTAGTGTTTGGATCTTATGAAGCGCAATCTGTTGGGACTTTTGTAATCGTCGATTAGAAACCGTTTATGAAACCTGG
The DNA here is from genome assembly GCA_918026665.1 of Diabrotica balteata. NCBI lineage: Eukaryota > Metazoa > Arthropoda > Insecta > Coleoptera > Chrysomelidae > Diabrotica > Diabrotica balteata. Next base: position 148,339,020 of record OU898278.1, on the reverse strand, counting down.
ATTCACTACTACACATCGGAGAACATAATAAGAAGCAGAAGTAGTCAAGAGTAGCTCAATGGATCGTAACTGGTGAGAAACGGCTCCATATGCAGAAGAAAAAAGTATTGTTGTTCCAAGACAATATACCGGGCTCTTAAGAGTTTTATGTCAATGGCAAAAATTCATGAATTGGGCTTCCAATTGCTGTCTCATCCGGCTAATTCTCCTGATTTGGCCCCCTTCGATTATTATGTGTTCCCAAATATGTAGAGATGGCTCGTAAACAAAAATCAGCTCGAAAGAAGGGATGCCGATTTTGGAAAGCTTTCAAAATTAATGTATTGAGCTGAATAGAGCCTATATTGAAAAAAATAAAAGAATTTTCTGGAAAAACATGTTTTTTATTTCAATGTTTACTTATCGGTTTATCGCGTATCATAAATATCATTCAACAAAAAACTCCATTTAATTCAGCAGGAAATCAAAACATTTTGAACCATACTAATTTATAAATATTCTTTCAATAACTCAGAGCAAACAACATGGTCTTATTTGCTCTGAAAAAGAATTAGTCCACTGGTCAAGAAAATTATCATAAGTGTAGTATGGACGTGACACAACTGCTTAAACAGTTAGATCGCTCTGTCCACGATTTAGCATTCTTTCAAAAGCACGGTCAGTCTTATGTCAACACTAGTACAGTAAATGTCATTTATGATATGTTCGCAGCCAGTCATTCAACCTAAATTTTTTAAGTTCACCACGATTGCGATTTGCTGTACCTACATCGCAATATACAGTTGGAAAAATCCCATTGTTAATTCATCAGACAACAATAATACAGCGATCCATATTGCATAGGGTACACCTTTATTTATTTGACTAGATTAATGTGATTTCAAATTTTGACTAGAAATAAGAATGAAAAACACTATCAAGGAAAAACGTGCAGTCAAAATTATTTATACTAGACACCAGCATTAGCAACATAAACCAAAACCAATTTTTTTTTTCAAAATCAGATCGAATTTGAGCAACTATATAAAATAAATGAACCTTTGTAAATAAACAAACAATTTAAAAATTAACAATTCTTTTCGTATCACAGGTAAACCAAAATAATATAGTATTTGTCCAATTTTGAACACGTAATGATATATAAGGCTCTTCCTTTCTTTTGTTTAGAAACGATTTAGATTAATTAGAAAAAAATTCCCATTTATTTGTGATAAAATAATTTATAATATTAGAGAGTTATCTCTAATTGTACCAAAAACAGAGTTGGATAAACTGTGGTTGAATTACATCAAAGATTGGCTAACCAAAAACAACAGTGCTTCTAATGGTTTACATAGTTGGGACACATATTGGTCTATGTATTAGACCAATAGGATAAGCATTTGCCAAATTTTTGGTTAATGTATCTCAAAACTCAATCAACATAAATTAAAATATCTCCTATACTAAAATATTACTCGAAAAAAGAAAATCTTTTAGAATTCGCGCTATTCTGTGATCAGTCCATACATTTCTACTTATGCATAATTTTAAATTAAACAACCATCACTAAAATATCAAAGTATTCAAGAGCAAAAAACAACAGGATATCTGTCAAGCTTCTTATCAGAAGTATAAATTGGGAATTTTAGTATTGTATATAGTATTCAAGTCACATTTTTATTACATATGGAAATACACTAAAATACAGATTACGTATGATAGACAAATAGAAGAAAATCATAATATGAAAGATTTCTTTAAAATTGATCACTCCTCTAATCTTGAAATTTCGAATAATCGATTTCATTGCTTGATATATTGGGAATTCAACCGCGACGTACACCAAATCTTCGTGGACTTTACACAAGCTTACGATTCTGTTAGCACAGAGAAGCATTGTGGGAGTCCCTGGAAAGATGGTACGAATAGCACAGGTAAACACAAAGAACGCTTCCGCACGGATCAGAATTGGCAGCACTACGTCGGAGAAATTCCTCACTGACACCGGCTTAGACAAGGAGATCCTCTCGCCCCTTGCTATTTAATTTTGCACTGGAACATCTGGTAAGGAAAGCTCAACCACAACTAATAAACGGATTTGCCGCCCAAGGATCAAAAATACTATTGGCGTTTGCGGATGACGTGGACACCATTGCACAATCCACCATAGATGCAAAAGAAGTTTTCACCCTATTCGAAAACGGAGCCAAGGAAGTTGGTCTGAAGGTTAACGAGGACAAGACCAAGTACATGGTGCTTAAGAAGAACCCAAGGCCAAGGGTTAGACAAAACGTAACAATCAAAGAATACAGCTTTGAATTCGTCAAAGAATTCAAGTACCTGGGGGCAATCATAACATCTGAAAATAAATATGAAAAGAACGTGGTAGCCAGGATCATCGCAGGAAACAGGGCATGTTACTCATTAATGACCGTACTTAAATCAAAAATACTTTCAGTACCAGCAAAAATAAGAGTGTATAAGACAATAATTCGTTCCACAATAACGTATGGAGGCGAGACACACGAAAGACTCCTGAACGCCACATTCTGGAAAAGGCCCGATGGCAAAAGGTCAGTTGGTCGCACAAGAAAGATATAGAAGGACGCAGTAGCCAGTGATCTACGCAAAATGGGAATAAAGCAATGGGAAATAGCTGCTCAGGACTGACAACAATGGAGGAAAATTGTAAACGCAGCCAAGACTCACATAGAGTTGTAGAGCCAAATGATGATGATTGCTTGGTATAACTCTTCGGTTTAATTATTTATTACTAAATATATTTGGTCATTTTGATTTTAAAAATTGAAAAACTGTAAGTACATATGGTGCGAAAAGTTGAGAACAGTACTGAATAGCGATCAGTAGAAAAAAAAAGGTAACCCGAGCAACTCTGTGGAAGATTGTGGTAACCAACCCAGTGGGAAGCAGAGTCAGGGCAAACCAAAGCGGAAGAAATGGGCCTTCGAAGATTAGAGGGTTGGGCTAAAGGTTAACGACTTGATATGATATATGATAGCAACTGGACTCCAGTTGCTATCATTAAGTCCTCGAAGACACTTCGCCTCAGGACCAGCAACTTCATGTGGAGTCATGTAAACTTAATTTAAACATATAACTTTTAACAGGTTTTTAACCAGATATTTAGTAGTTCAATACATGTACACCTAGACACTGATGATGGAAAATGGATTCCGAAAACGTTTTGTGATATAGCCCGATTGGATTTTTAAATTATATATCTTTTATAAAGGATTTTAATAAATTTTTTATGATACATGGTATACAGCCAATTACAGGAATTTAGTTTCCTTGTGGATTATAATAATGAGTGTACAATCGCCGATTTGCCGCAATAGGCAGATCTAACCTTGCACACGAAAGTTTGAACGATCGGGGGTTGTAACTTAACAGGATACGGGATTTTTCGATTAAAAGAAATTTTCGTGTCCTTTGAGTCGGCATTCGCTGTTCAGATTTACAATAGTTATTTGCACTATTGCAGTCCTACTTGCTAAACTCACCAAGACATTAAAAAGCTTAGAAAAGTGAATATACCATTATTTCAATTTCCCCGAATAAAATCTCTCGCAAAAGCCCTAAAATATAATGAAAACAAAGATCGAGAGACGATATTACGACGATATCAAGGAACGCAAAAGATCGGTGGGTAATAATGTAGCCAGGATACAGATATTTATTGTTTACAAAAGTAGATATACTAAGCCACTTTCACTACAGATATATGGAAATCAATGTGTTAGAGAGACGTACCTTTTAGGTCAGTAAGAGTGAGAACAATATGTTCACGTCACAATCCCCACCCTAATATAGCCGCAGCCAGTAATACGCGTCATACTGTGTCACGTTTTATGTCAAACGTCCCATTTAGATTTAAAAAATGGCGAATTACTGGCGATGACTAGCAGATAGTAGTTGAACTACAAACATAAATTGTAAATTAATTGACATTCAAAACTGGCGAATTACTAGCGGTGGCCAAATTGTGGCGAGGCTTGTGACGTCAACATATATCGTTCTCACTCTTACTTATCTAAAAGGTACTTTTCTCTCTACCACATTAATTTCCCTATGTCTGTAGTGAAAGCGGTTTAGCATATCTACTTTTATAGACTGGGAATTGTCCTAAAATCTGAATCTGGCATCATAAAACACGAATAGTTGAAGAATTTATGGTTAAAATAGACTAGTAAAGTAGCGTTTATTGATTCGCCAATTCACTTAGATTATCTCATTATACAGCCAAAAGTAGAAATTGTTTGCAATTTTTATGTGCATTTTTGACAACAACCAACTTACAGACTATTAAAAACTTTAATAAGGAGATCATTTATTGAAAAAATATATAGGAACTGTTCCAAAACAATATGGACTAGAGAAGACTAGTATGTTTTGTATCTAATACAAAATCATTAACTATGATATATTGGCACTTTTAAATTAGAATGTTTTTATCCAACTCTGAAATCATGATAATAATTAAATCTACTACGTATATATGTATTTTAAATACTAGTATAAAGTATAGATGAGATAAAAGAACACAATTGTTTAGCAATTGAGTCACACCTTCAAATAATATTTAAATATTATACAAGTTCTTTTCTAGTTTTCATTGCCTACAATTTTACTAGATATTCTGCTAATTTTCTTAATATTTCATATCCTTATACAGCACATAGAACCATGTGAAAACATTTACTTGCTTCTCAACAAAACCTTGAAGATACAGATTACTTCATGTACAATTTACTTTAATGTAAAGTAACGATTGTTGTATTGCACCTTATGCAAGGTTGTAATATGTAATATTCTGTTCTGTAAAATGTACAGCAAAAGTCAATCATGATGATATGCAGCCGGTTGAGTCACCGGACACCTCACACCTGAGAAACGATTGGAAACCCGGCATTCATTCAGTGTCGCATCTGTGAAGTATAACACTGAATAGTTTATACATGGGAATAAATCACGATGAATTTAATTAAAAATTACATTTTTAGTTTTATTTTGACGCTTCGATTTCCAATACAGACATCGTTTTCAAAACATACTGAAATAAAATTGTGTGAAATTGATTTAACCTATAAATGTTGTGACTTAACGTGTGCTAAATTTTTAACCTAAAAATCAGGTTAAATCAATCCCCCAATTTTATTTCATAATTTTTTGAAATTTTGAAAGATTTAAAGATTTTATTCCCTTGTATTGAACATGCGCGATAAAACTTCAACATTCATCATAATCTGCGTATGCTGTAAAAAACTAATGTAACATAATAGAGCCATACAATTTAAGATCCAAGTACAATGTTGCGTAAACGCAGTGCAACATTTTCAAATAAAAAAAAATGTGTCAACAATTAAAGAACAGAACCAGACAGTACCTGGATTTTTATTGTAACGAATGAGATTTAAGTAAATGATTTTGCTGATCATATGTGCCATGTGATTTCAGAAGCTCTTCAGTATTGAGAAATTCATTCTCAATTCTACGAGAATGGCCTGACGAAACCATCTATTTTTTTGAGTATTTGTTTAGGTAACTTTAATTTTATTATCTAATGGCAACGAGCCAAATTGTTTGGAAACTCTACCACAATTTCGTAGAGTTCATACTTGAAGACTTTTATTTTGAATTACGTATATGCATTTCTTTAAAAGTAATGATTTATACATCAATAATATTTTAGACATACGCTTTGTATTTTGGCAGTAAATATTTTTTGGATATTGTTCTTCGAGACCAGCTCTAGTTTATTATCGTTATACTTGCAACAACATGAGATAATTAATGAAACAGTATATATTTTTATAACCTATATACGATATTAGTGTAAATATATACTGCTATTCTTTGTATCAAATGTAAAAGCCAGGTCTTGATTATAAACACCGGTTTACCTGAAGTATGCCCACACCAGTTCAGCTAACTCGTTCAGTACTCAAGGGGTCATCGATCAGTGATGAGTAGACTAGCACAAAATAGTGAAGAGACTCGGGTTCTGAGTGCGCAGTAGCAAAATTAAAAAAAGTAGGGATGCTTGATAGTTATTTTTATGCAGTGATGTAACGTTGTGATAGAAAGATGGAAAATGTGCGAAAACGACAAGTTCTAAATTATCAAATAGGTTCAGACAAGTGCTAAATAATAACACAAGAAGTAATTTATACCGTTTTAAAATTTACAAATAATGCAACAGAAAATGTTATTCGTTCTCAAACGAGAGCTATTTTTTAATACGAGGACATTTAACTCATTTTATTACTGTGACTACGAAAGAATTATGATGGCCCACTGATCAAACAGTTATAAACATCCGTTTGAGTAAGATGGTATGGGGTTATGTTTCTTATAACACACCGAATTCCTTGCATCGGTAGAAAACATAATGAACTGACAAAATACAAAGAATTAGTAGAACACTGATTGAATACCTACTCCAAAGTCGTGATGACATATTTCAAGAACAAAAACATCTTGCCTTAAATGACCAAAAGAAATTTAAAGCAACATGAATTTATACCATCTTTTAGGCAATTTAGAGTTTAAAATCAAGACCTCGACATACACAAATAAAACCATTATGCCCTGATGCATTTTCTAATGTGCGATAATATAGCTTTACAACCTCTAAAATTTGGTATGTTAGCAGTATTGAAAATTAGAAAATGATATCAGTTATTTTTTAATTGCGTGGGATCTACATCTTACAAATATCTAAATGAATGAAGTGTTTATGTTGATGTAGATATGTGATAAATATAGAACTTTGTGCTACTGTATAGTATACTAAATGACAAATGTCTAACAATGAAAATATTCTTTTTAAATAGACAAATAGTACAAAATACTGTATCTAATATGTTTAGTGTGCTCTAAAGAGGTATATCTAGAGCAAAATTTTGTACTGTAGTAAAATTTGTGAAACACAAAAAGTGTAAAACCTTTTGTCCTCATTTGAGTGACAGAACACGAATGTGCATTGTTAACAGAGTTGTAATACTTTTGACAGAATTGTATCACTTAAAATATAGTTACATATAGCCCATGAAATCGCATGTCCGTATTTATTCCAATAATCAAATTTACAAAAATATTAATGACACTCTTAGGAACGATGTAGATGAGTTAAACAAACAAGTGGTTGATACACTTAAACTAGCAAATGACGATTCTATCCAAAAGATTAAAGGAAATAAAAAGATTATTCTAGAAAAAGATAGAAGACAATTGCAAAGTGAGATATCAATCCACAACACATTGGGACACTTACCACATAAATGTTGAGGGAAAAGATATTAGAAAGTTTTAAAATAATTTTGCAGACTACAGCACTACATGCAAGTAATGAGACGAAATATAACACAAACTACAAAGAAAATAAGTAATCTAGGAGGATCGATTCATTAAAATTGGTCGCCTGCGTTGAATGGGACGAGTGGATAGAATGAAAGAGGGCAGAGAAGAAAACAAAATAAGAAAACAATTAGGAAAAATAATAAAGGAAAGACTGAAGATGAGATACATAGAAGAAATAAAAAAATGATGTAACAGCTTTAAAAATAAAAAAAAATGGAGAAAGAAAGCTCGAAACAGAATGAAGAAGAATCCTGGAACAGTTATTGGTCTGACAAAAAGGGTTGTCGAGCCAGTGATGATGATGAGGAGGGTATACTTATCTTCGACAAAAATAAGAAGATTCCAAAATCAAAAATCCAAAATCAGATCAAACAGTTAAAAATATTCAAAATGAAATTTTGTGAATGAAAGGAAATTGGTATATTAAATATTTAACCTGAAATATTTTAAGATAAAATGTTGGAAGAAATTGAGAAATCCGAAGCTTGCAAAACAATTTCTGAGGAAATCTACGGAAAGAAAGAACCAACAATATTTGTAAGGGCACTTAAAGAGATATGTTAAAGAGAAAAAGAGAATCTGTTCCACTTGATGTACTAAATTACTAAAGACTAAATTCAACGACTGTATGAAAGTAAAGGTGAACCATTCATCTTAGACGTCAATAGAGTATCTTTATTTAGCTGTTTTATGATTGTCTGAGAATTTGTAAACGTTTATTATGCTTAAAATGATACAACTCTGCAAACAAAATTATTTTATGTAGCTATAAACATATAGCTAATTTATAACATGCTACAAAAGAAATATGTTGTGTGAAGTTCACAAAAAAGAATACATGCCAAGAAAGTTGCAAAAATTACACTTAACTTCACAGAAATATTTGTCTTATTTTTAAAACTAAAGTAATGAATTTAACACACAGTTGAACTGTAGTTTTTGCAACTGAAATAGCTAGGAAAACATCGTCGGTAACTGTAATAATGAACAGTACAGTAACATTTTGATTAGTACTTAAATAGTTAAAAATGCTATTTAGCTGACACACGGTGTCAGGTTTTCTGAATAAAACTCAGATCTGGTTTATAACATATTCTAATTATGTTATAGGCGATATAAGCTAACTACTAATCTAGCCTTCTGTTCTATTCAACTGATTACTTTTGCTGTAAAAGAAAAATTATTTAAATTTAAAGGTTAGATGTATTGTTTATTTTTGTATACAGTTAGTAAATGACAATCATAAGGAACGATTTGTATCTGTGCTTGGTAACTTTAAGATAAAAAGGAAAGATCAAATAGAAAATACAAAACCAACAGAGAAATGTGAATTTAAACTCTAATGATTGGAGAAAACATCGAAGAAAATTACAGGACAATGTATGAAAATGGACAGAAGCAGTTTAGCACAAACGGCAACAAAAGAACAAGAACAATCATAATAGAAAGTCAAAAATTCTTCCTACATACGAGGTCTGGCTATTAAAACGAGACAGTGCGCACAGAAGGCGTCCTAGTGGGAAACGAATGCAGCAATGGATAGCTGGAAGTGTCTACTCTTCCAGTACGAAAACACGTTGTTGTCGCTGTAGTAGTATTTTTTCTGTAGAGGTTAGAAAATACCGTGTTTTTTTCTCGTGCCGATAACAATGTGTGACGAAAAACATGAGCAACGGATCAATGTGAAATTTCTCGTTTAAAAAAAAACTCCGACTGAGTGCTATAGTTTGTTGAAAGAGGCCTATGGTAAGAATTCTCTATCTCCTGCGCGTGTTTTCGAATGGTATAAACGGTTTTCTGAAGGCCGAGAGAGCGCCGAAGATGACCAACGTCCAGGTCGCCCTGTCTCAGTTTCAACTCCGCTAACAGTGACCAAAATAAATGAAATTGTGCGCGGAGATCGTCAAATGAGCATTCGGATTATTGCTGAGACTGTAAACACCGATAAAGAAACTGAAAAAAAAAAAAATTACATTACGAATTGAACATGAAGAAAGTCTGTGCGAAGTTGGTCCCAAAAAATTTAACCCCTGGCCAAAAGTTCGTCCGTCAACAGATCTGCTCAGATTTTCTTGAGAGGTTGCATGAAGAACCTGAATTAGTGGAAAACATCATCACAAAACTCCTGCATCGCCAAGAATGAAAAGAGCAAGGATGTCGATAAAATGAAATCATAATTTAAAGCCATGCTCATCGTTTTTTTTTTAACATTGACGGCATCGTGATGACCGAATGGGTTCCAGAGGGCCAAACTGTAAACCAAACTTACTATTTGAAAGTTTTGGCAACGCTGTGAGAGCGAGTTCGTAAGAAACGGCCGGAGTTGTGGAAAAACAAGCCGTGGATACCCACCTGCCCATAACGCGCTGTCTGTGAAGCGTTATTTAGCCGCTAGAGGCATTCCAGTACTCGAACACCCGCCGTACTCGCCTGATTTAGCACTCTGTGACTTTTTTCTGTTTCCGAAGATCAAGTCTGAATTAAAAGGAATCCGGTTCGAGTCGATGGAAGAGGTGAAGCGAAAAACGGTGGAGCTCCTAAAAGATTTAACAAAAGAAGCCTTCCAGCATTGTTTTGACCAATAGAAAAAACGAATGGAAGGGTGTGTGGCGAGGGAAGGGGAATATATTGAAGAACAGCATGCGATTGTAAAATAATTTTTAAAATAAAACTCTTTTTCATAAGCTGTCTCGTTATTTAATAGCAAGACCTCGTGTACACAATTTCCCAGCACTTGTTTTTAATTCTTAGTGCAGCAATTAGCTTGCATTTTTCCCTTGATTTCTATACATAACCACAGAGTTTTTCGTTTTAGGAGAGACTAGTAACTTGGCTACGTTTGTAAGACTATCAGAATAGGGAAATCAAAGAGATAGAAGTACCTTGTAGGTAAATAGGAGAGAGAACGATGCATGTTCGCCATTTTAAAATTAATTTAGAAATTATTCTTGTAGTTCAACTATTCTCTGCTAGTCAGCACCAGTAATTCGCCATTATGACTTAAGATATCTGCAAACGTCTTTGTTATTTCCTCACCTGCTTTCATCTTTATTAGACGAGTCCACGTAATACGTAACTTTTATCATAAAACGCGGCTTAATAATAGACAAAACAAAACAGACTCGCTTTAAATGTCATATAACTACCACGTTTTATGTCAAATGTCACGTTTTATGCCACATGTCACGTTTTATGTCGAATCTCACGTATTATGTCATCTTCTATGTCAATGTCGCGTGTTATGTCACGTCACGTTTTATATCAAATGTCACAGACGTTTGCACATATTTCAAGTCATATTGGCCAATTACTGGAGCCGACTAGCAAATAATAGTTAAACTACAAAAATAATTTCTAAATTAATTCTAATTACTGGCGGCAGCCTTATTAGGGCGGGGCTTGTAACGTCAACATATATCGTCTCACTCTTACTTACCTAAAAGGTACTTCTCTTTCTAACGCATTGATTTCCCTAGTCTGATAGTAGTACAAACGTAGCTAACCTATTTTACCTAACCTCTTTAGCAGATTCTAAAATGTTTGCTTTAATTTTTTCCAACTTTTCTCGAACCAATGGCTTAGTATGATATATGCGTTTCTGCATATGTCTGCTACTCTTTTTTTGGTATAAATACCTTGTCAAAAGTCAAAACAAAAAGGGGAAATGCCAGAGTAGATCACATTCTCCTTATTTAATCTTCACACTTAAAACAATCTATGGAAAGTGACACAAAATTTAATACACAGGGTGCAGCAAAAAGAAAGCATAATGCAAGTGATGCAGAATGAAAGAATAGGGAAAAGTTTGAATATCTTCCAAGACATATTTTTTATGAAAAAAAGTGTAACAGGCTAATCCAACGTGAATAGATATACAAAATGAGGAGAATCTAGAGAGAGCTAAATAGATAGTTGGCTGTTAATATGTGTATTACACTTGTTTTATAAGGGTTATCATTTTAAGTCCACATATTAAAAGCATGATAATTTGTATTATGGGACTGTTTTTTCTTTCTGTCACGTGCTGAAGTTGTTTTACAAATACATTTTCAATATTTCACAATTATTAGCGAGAATAACAATATAGAGGGGCCAGTGATATGACAGTTAAGGATATGATAGAAAAACTGCCCAAAAGAATAAAAATTAACGTAGTGTTGAATTTCCTTAGCAAAAATGTGTCTTGGACATAGTCGACATAATTCCTTTTCGATGCCGCACTCTATATATACCATAGCATAAAGGAGTAATTATAACGAAGCCAGATACTCAAAAAGTTTGGAGACTCAACGAGATATACCTTAAATTTATTTAGCTGTGTTAAAGATTTAAATTGATTACTTCCTATATGCGTGTTTTATAAAACTTTACTGTTTAATGAAAAATACTTTCAGTTTGTTCAGAAACTACCAATAATGTACTTTTTCTTCCGTATTAAAAATCCCCTTACCTGATCTACCACAATCCGAACAAGACACCAACTCCTCTTGTGTTCCCGTCTTTTTATTCTCCCTATTATCACCCAAACAAAAGTCGCAATATGGACTCGGTGAGGGTTTTTTGCCGCCCTCAGCGCTTCCCGCAGGCGCAGGACTATCTGCCGGGGTAGTAGGGGCGTTCGAGGCCATTTTATCTTCCAACGCTTTTTCTGGCATTAAAACAGGCATCTGTGGGTCTTCCACTGGAGGAGATGGTTGTCCTGGCGGTAAATTAGGCGGTAGTGTCGGCGGAACCTGTGCTGGACTCTGGCCCGACGCTGGAGATAATGGTATCTGAGGAGAAGGGGTCCCCGTTGGCGTAGGCTGTCGTCCGCGTCCACGTCCCGGGTTTCCACCTATTGTGTGAAAAATAAATATTTACTTTTAGAAAAAAAGTGCTAATCGGATATTGGAAACAAAAAATATTATTGGACCTCATTATTTAATATTTAAAAGTATCAATATAATAATAATAAATTAAATTCATATATTCGAATACCTCTAATAAGAATAATACAGCCCTGTATTCACAAAATGAGTTATTTTGATAATCCTCGAAAAAAAAACTAATGTTTAAATCAAGTAAAAAAACTAAGGGATGGAATTTGTCAGAGTTTCTGCCACTTGAGAGCCAAAGGTTGCATGAATTAAACAATATATCGAAAAAGAAACGAAAGGCAGAATTTACAAAACAGTCATCAGACCTTTAATGACATATGCGGCAGAAACATGACCTGAGACAGAGGGACAAAAAGGATGTTAGAAAGAACAGAGATGATACAAGACAAGACAAGACAGAGCTACAAGTACAGATGTACGACGTGGATGCAAGGTGGAGAACATCAAGAAATGGGTAAGAAATAGAAGAGTAGAATGGAAGATCATATAAGCCGAATGACAACAAATAGAGTAGTAAAGACGGCAAGACATGGTTCCCCAATAGGAAGACGATCAGTAGGAAGACCACGAAAACGATGGAACGACCACTTACTCTAAGCACATTGAAAAACAAAGTCATGTCTACATAAAAAGAACAAGAGGATTTTCAATACCTAGATCTATCACAAAAACCTGAAATTTAGTTTTTGTCACGGCCTTTAAGGTCATTGTAGCATTCACTTGAATCGTCTTTATGTCGTGATTCTTGTCTTTGAGCAGCATGCTCAGTACTCAAAACAACAAAATGAAGCAGTGCATTGCGTATCACATATGGACCTAAAAATTTTACCGTTTTCTTCCCACTGCATCATGCAATATTTTTAAAGCGTAAAATGTTTTATCTGACTTATTGGAATTCTTCAGTAAAGTTCTTGGAAGAAGTATTCTCGGAATACTTTAATCATCGTATTAGTGATGATATCATCCTATTCTTGGCATTCATCCTATTCATGATGCACAACATCTTCTTAATAAAAAAAAACATTCAAGATGGAGCTGTGATAGAAACTTCCGTTGTGAAGATTGTTACCTTATTCCAGGATCATAACCAAAAAAGACTAAGTGATTCCTTTTCTGGTCTGCTGTACGAAATTCCGATACTTTTCGACAGACCTCAGATACTTTGACATCTCATAATATGGAATCATCTCTCTGCTTATTGGTATGCAAGGCGTATAGACAATTTCACACCATCACCACCAAAAGCACACTCACCTCTGAACTACTTAGGCCGAAATTCAACATCCTAATGGACATTATAAAACAGAAATACTTAATGGCCAAAAAAATCTTATGCAATGAAAACAATGACACTTTAACAGCAGAAATAAATGGTTCTAAATAAGGTTGGATAATTATTTCCACTGAGAAAACATTTTCTATAATATCAAATAATTGTTATTACATAGGTATGTATAAGGTTTTGGTGGAGAAAAAATAACAAATCAATCGTGGAAATTTTACGATTTAAAGATGAAAAACAAAAAAACATAACATAAGTTTAATAGAACCGAATAGAAAAGCAAAACGTCACAAATTCAAAGAAACCTAAATCAAGAGCTTCTTAAAGATATACTTAAAACAGAAATAAACAAAAGTATTCAAATTTTTCTTAGATAATTTATGTAGATTAAATTCAATTAACTTTAAAACATCTTTAGTTTTCGATATACCTGACAAGTTAGGTCCATTGTAATATTTTTTGCTATAAAAGTGTGTGTGGGTGTAGGTGTCAAAGAAAATTAAAACTAATACTTCATTTAATCAGCTGTCCCATTTACACAATACTCATACAATTAATTGAAAATGTACTGCAGCAACCTTTGAATGGGTATATAAGTAATTAAATTTTTTCAAACGACTGATTACTTTCTTTCGATCGAAACAAAAATTAAAAACAAAGAGTCTTTTGGTTTCGTACGGTCCGCTGTCTCTATCCATTCATGGATTATTGAAACCAACAACTACAACAGATATAGAAACTGATCGACAGATTCGGAAATAAAAGTTAAGTGGAAAGGTTTGGGGAAGTTATGAAATCATAAGTTTAAACTTCCTGTTACAAAAAAATGTATTAGTAAAAGGGCAACATGGGGACAGCATCATTTTCAATGTTAAATACCATAAGAAATCGCCAAGGTTCATTTTCCGCTCTTTTGGGATGGAATAGTCTGTCGGATCGTGACGTATGATACATCACTGGAAAGAAGAAGGGTAGCAAATATGTTGAAAATAAAACATGGCGGCATTGCCATAAGGGCATTACATCATATCTCCGTTTTTATTGGTCCGATTTGAGTATGTAATGAGTTAAATCAAAGGGGAATGGATAACGATTATAGCAAGATAGGAAAACTAACAAGGCAACTAAGAAAAAGAACACCACACAGTATCTTTATCCGTCTGTCAAATCTTTTCCGTAGACGTCAGCTGTAGAATGTCACTTGCCACGTATTATGTCACATTTTATATCACATGACGCGTATTATGTCAAATAACACACTTCACGTATTATCAGGTTTTATGACAGACGTCACGTATTATGTCACGTTTTGTCACACGTGGACTTGTCCATTAAAGACGAAGACAGGGAAGGAAATAACAAAGACGTTTTAAGATATTTTAAGTCATAATGGTGAATTTTACTGCAAAAAAAAATTGTAAATTGGCGAACATCTTACAAACTTGAAATTACAGAAGATATTACAAAAACGAAAAGATTTGTCAGACGGAAAAAGAAGATTTGACAGCTGCGGAAAAGAAGAAGAAGAGTTGACAGATGGATCAAGATACTGTGTAGTGTCCTTTTGGCAATTGCTTTGTTTGTTTTTTCTAGGTTGATATATTCGTTATACCCTCTTATGTCATTTAACAAATCACACGCTTCAATAACAACGGAGATATAATGTATTGCCCTTTTAACAATGTCGACATGTTTGTTTTTTCGGTATCAACATATTCGCTATCCCCTCTCCTTTCCAATGACGTATCATACGTCACGATCCAACGAACTATTCTACCCACACCGCAAAAGAGCCAAAAGTAAGCAGAATGAACCTTAACGATTTCTTATGAGAAATGAGGCCGTACCCATGTTGCCCTTTTACTCTTATACAACCGTAAACTATGACAGTCGGAGCAATTTCGATAACGGATTCATCATTTACGTGAAAATAGATGTCTCACTAAAATGTAATATTTTACTTTTGGTTATAAAAATTATTGTGGTATTATGTTTGAAACTCATGTTTTGGATTGCTGTTCCTTAGATATTTAATGAGAATGATGTTTATGAATGAGAATTAAATTTAATGAGCATGAATTGAAGAATGGCAGAATAAACAAAAAAATGTTCTTATAAAAGGGAACTCAGTAGTTGGCGGTATATCAGTTTTAAAAAAGCTTACAATGAAGTCAAAACTTCTGGTGTTAATAATATTTATTTAAAAATATTACTAAAAATAAACGAAAATATTCAAACAGATTACAATTTTCATCACAACATTTTTGGTCTTATTATCAGTAAAAACGCATTTGCAAATAGCCGGTTCAAAACCCCTAAAAACTTTTTGATTACATTTTAAATGCCCAAAAATTTAAATTTGAAGCTACGTGAAGTCGATGTTATTGGATTTAACTGAAAGTTAACATAATGACTCCTGCTCGAAACGGTGACTACATCTGAGTCTGATCAAAGATACCAGCCAACTCATGTAGTACAGTTCGCTGGTATCTTTGGTCATACCAAAACGTCATCACCGTTTCGAGTAGGGGCATGATATAAGCAAACAAGGTATGCTCACTAGGCGGACTCGTTTTTGCACATCGCTGCACCGACCAAAATCCACCATTTTTTCAATACGTCACATGCGTGACGTATGCTTTGTTTACGTCCAGCTAAGTGTTTTGCATTTTTTAACCTTACTTTGCAATGTATTGGAATTTAAAAGTAAATAACTACGTTTTTTTTATCAATTGTGTACATATTTGAATTGCTGCCTTCAAAATGGCGGATTTTGGTCGTAAACGCGATTAGCTGTTCAAAATAGATGCGTGTGAGCATACCTTGTTTCCTTATATCATGAGTAGGGCTCAGTATGTTAACTTTTAGTTGAATCTAATAACATCGACTTCATGTCGCTTCAATTCTAATTTTTAAGATATTTAAAATGCAATCAAGAGGTTTTTACCTATTTTAAAGAGGCTATTTACAAATGCCAAGTCTGATAAGAGACTTGAGATCATCACAGTGGTCACAGCTCGAGCACGGGCTATATGAAATTACTGTATACGGAAGGACCTTCACATTCCACATATCAGACGGAAAAGGAAACTCGGCAACTATATTTAACGCATGTAGTCACCGGGTAAGATGGGAATTTATCGATTTTGTTCAACTCACCAAATCGAAGGATGTTAAAGAAAGTACAAACATGTTCTGTTGAATACATAGGCGTATTCTAGATGATAAAAGTATATTATCGCCAGACGACCTTCTAATAAAAATTGTAATCTGTTTGGATATTTTCATTTTTTAGTATATTTCTTTTTTTAAGGAAAAATATCCAGGAAAACTTGGTAACAAGTAATCGATTAGTCAATGCAATTCAGTAATTTACAAAATATCTGACAGCATCAAAAAGATCGGCCGTTAAGATATTGTTATAAATGATAAAATTATAAAAATTGTAAAAAAGTTTAGGAATACATATATCAGAATACAAACAAAATGTATATTTTCTCACAAAATATATAATAGTAGAATAATCAATTATGTACTTGTTATGCCTAATACAAGTTTTTATTTTGAAAAGGATATTAGTAGAAACTAGAAACTGCTAATTGTTGATACAAAGTATTGTTAATCAATCAATTCAAACTTTAGCTCAACATGCATTTGGCTGTTGTAAAAATAGTACTGATTATTTTTATTATAAGTAGAATCAGAAATTAAATGTCTCATATTTTATTTTAATTGTCGATTTAAAAGACGTCAGATATACATGTGTAGAAAAAGAAAAAATGATTGAAACGCCTGTTATATAATTCTATGATACATTTCTATCTGTCAGTTATTCTCAATAAGAATATTCTTTAATCCCAATTATGTAAGTTGTTGTATCCAAGCCAGATTTTCACCAACCACTGAGCAAGCTGGATTTAGGAGTGGCTTTGGAACAAATAACCACCTACAATAATAAAGTCCTTGATAGAGTAAGTTATAGAATACAAGCCATTGTGATTTGTAGACTTTGAGAAAGCATATGACTGAGGCCAGCGTAGATCCATGTTAACCAACTGCACTTACAGTTGCAATAAGAATATACTCTGGAGATAAAAGTACATTTCCCTTGAAGGACATACCATCTCT
This sequence comes from Diabrotica balteata, assembly GCA_918026665.1. Lineage (NCBI taxonomy): Eukaryota > Metazoa > Arthropoda > Insecta > Coleoptera > Chrysomelidae > Diabrotica > Diabrotica balteata. The sequence continues at coordinate 148,321,368 of OU898278.1, read as the reverse complement.
CCTAAACTATTCACAGCTTTGTTGCAGAGTGCTAAGAGAAACAATAATTGGGAATATATTGGAGTCAACATAAATGGGGAGTTTCTAAACAACTTGAGGTTTGCAGACGACATAGTCTTTATTACAGACTAGGTAGATTATGCATGCCAACTTCTGCAAGACCCTCAGAGCACTTGTGCACGAGTTGGCCTTTTCTAAAACTCAGTACATGAACAACCTTGTACTAGTCAAAAACATTTCAACGTATGGCACGAAAATTGAGCAAGGGTATACCTGTAAGATTTAAGAAGAGTTAACCAAACCACAAGAGCAGACACAGAAAAAATGGAAATATTTATTATCCAAGGAAAGGTAGAAGGCTAATGATCAAGGAAAATTCCCAATAAAATGGATCCATCAAATGACAGGAATATACAAAAGACCTATAAATGAATTAAAAGAAATGACCAGAGACAGATCTTTGGAGGAGGACAATAGCCTACATCACGATGACCACTGCACTCCCTCCGGAAGGTCAACGTGGTTACCTTACGGAAAACTGAGGGAAATCTTTAGATCAGATATTCCCATGTGATTGAAAAGGAAAGTCTTTGATCAGTGCATGCTTTCGGTTCTAATGTATGAACCCCTCCCAGACACTAAAAACATTGACCATTACCAAAAAAATACTAAATAAAATACAAGTGGAACAGAGAACAATAGAGCGGTCCATGTTAAGAGCGGTCCAGAGACTAATTTTCAAATCAGCTAGGAGATAAACTGCTCTCAAATGCAGTTAAAACAATTACAAGGCTGAAATGGAACTGGGCAGGCGAAGAACCAATAGAATGTTAGAATGGAGACCCAGGCACGACGTTTATCATAATCGAGGACAACCTCCAACAAGATGGTCGGATGACATTAATCGCATACAGAACAATTGGATTCAAGGTGCTCAAGACCGTAAGCCATAGAATTATTTATGGGAGGACTATGCTCAGCAGTGGACTCAAAAACTCAAAACAGCTTTGTATATTCATATAGTTATTTGACTAATTTGTTTTATTCTGTCATTCAACTGATGTGCTGACCAAGTAACTGCGAAGATAGGGAATAAAAAAGAACAATAAAAAAGAATGAAAAAGAAGAAATGGAAAATTTGCGATATAAAGATAAAGATGTGAGATAACAAACCAAAAAATTTAAGCCGAGGGAAAGATTAGATAAGAAAAGAGAGAGAAACAACCTGACAGACGATTAAAGCATATTTTTATATTTCTAAATCTAAGAAAAGAGTAATGCCATAAGCTACTAAATAGTAACGATGTAGAAAATAAGGACACGATACATTGGCAATTTTATTGTATCACCTGAAAGAGAAATTTATCAAACATCCGAAAGTGAAATTCTAAAATTATGTTACTAACCGTATCAAAGAGTTTTGCTCCCTCATCGAAAACAGAATGACGCCTTATTCATTTATCAGTTTCAAAGGAACCTTTGACACACTAAATAGACGAAAATTAAATAAAAACCAGGTTTCCATGACTATACATAAAACCTACCCATACTGATACAACTTACTTTCACTGAAATTAAGGCAGTTGTGGCAATACAAAATTATTATGATGACGCTACTATGCTGATGATGGCATTATACTTGGGCATAATAAGGCATTATTAAGAGAGACTTTTGCAGACACTAAGAAAGCCAAACAAGAAATAAGATTGCGGGGAAATCAGGGTAAAGCTGCATAGATGTTCACAGCATAACCCACAATGGAAACTCCTTTCACAGCTCTTCAGAGCTTCGAAAAGTAGCAAATATCAGATACTTTGAATCACTAGCAACCAAAAATAATGGTAAGTACAGAGATAAAGATCCTTAGTCACCATTGTAAATTTCAACTGTGCAAGGTCTTAATAATAAGACATTTGTAACCCATGGTTGAGAAACATCGACTATCCTGATGCAAGATGAAAATGCTAAGAAGCTAACCAATCACGCTGATTTGTAAATTTGATTAAATCACATAAAATGGAAACACAAAACCTATAGAATGGAAAAGAGTCGTAAGTGATAGAAAGAAATTTAGGACGATTGTTGAACAGTCACAACCCTGGAAGAGTTAGAAAAAAAAAACAATAAAATCATTTTTAACTTTCCTTCCGATTGTTTTGTATGTGCTTCTTCTTTATTAATATGTCAAAATGAGCATGATCCTTTATCTGTCACTTGGAATCTGAGAATGACACTCGTCATTAAATGAAGGGAATAACCTGTCTTGATTTTTCTAGACTAGAATATTCAACCTACATATCAATATAAAAGTTTATAGGTTAATATGTATAAAATGTCGGATAAATAAAATGGCACTTCAAAAGGATACTTTTTATATCAATATATAATCAGCATGTGGAATAAATTTTTCGGTTGTGTCTACATATTGTTCTATTTTAAATAGGTAAAGAAATAATAAATAAGACTTACTCACAATCAATTTAATTGAACTATCAGACGACCGGTTTCGCTTTCTACAATATGCAAAGCATCTTCAGGTCTCGATACAAAGTTAAACAAATGCTGAAATGATAAAAACCCATATTAGGGTGTTGTCTAATAAAGATAAATAAATTAGATGTTATAAATTACAATAATTATGCCAATATTACATGTCTGTGGTTTTATTTAAATGATTGAGTTGAATAAAAGGTATAAAAATTTTTTTAAAAAAGGTTAAACAGACAAGGTAAGGCCCACAAATTGTTATAAAATCTCTTCTATTGTAATAAATTAATAAATGAGCAAATAAATAAATAAAATAAACATTACTTACATGCTGGTACTCTATTAATAGATGGATGGTAGAACATGTTTGAAACTACTTTATATTGTTGAATGGAGAACTCAATATTATTATTGCAGTTGTTTGACAGTAAACGGGAAGTTCCTCAAGAACTGCAATAATAGTATTGAGTTCTCCATTCAACGGGAAGTTCTTGAGGAACTTCCCGTTTACTGTCAAACAACTGCAATAATAGTATTGAGTTCTCCATTTAACGATATAAAGTAGTTTCAAACATGTTCTACCATCCATCTATTAATAGAGTACCGGCATGTAAGTAATGTTTATTTTATTTATTTGCTCATTTATTAATTTATTACAATAGAAGAGATTTTATAACAATTTGTGGGCCTTACCTTGTCTGTTTAACCTTTTTTAAAAAAATTTTTATACCTTTTATTCAACTCAATCATTTAAATAAAACCACAGACATGTAATATTGGCATAATTATTGTAATTTATAACATCTAATTTGTTTATCTTTATTAGACAACACCCTAATATGGGTTTTTATCATTTCAGCATTTGTTTAACTTTGTATCGAGACCTGAAGATGCTTTGCATATTGTAGAAAGCGAAACCGGTCGTCTGATAGTTAAATTAAATTGATTGTGAGTAAGTCTTATTTATTATTTCTTTACCTATTTGAAATGGACTCACACAAGCAACACATTCATGATGTTCTATTTTACTTAGATAGTAAAATCGATATTAAAAAAACATGTTATGAGACATTCAATAAATTATTACTGTTGTAAATAATTAAAGACTACTGGCAGTACATTCCAACTACACATGCATGCAAAATACACTCCAAAAGAAAGTAAAAGATTTTAAAGGCAGTACCGGGTGTCTGGTTCAAAAAGGAAACGTAACTATCTTGATAGACTTGTCCTTGATCGGGTCTGCTGGCCGTCGTGGTACTCACGTCTCCTATCCCCCCTCCCACATTGGAAGCGACCGAGCCTCCTGTAGCGGCGCCGCCTGCAGTTTGAGGCGGCACCACTTGAGTCGTTTGGTTGGGTCCCGGTTGGAGGCTGGGAAAAGCCGAACTTACAGCACCACCGACCTGAGTAGACGGAGTAGGAGCGTTGCTGTCGCGAGAGTTCTCGTCACTTGCGCCTTCTTTGTGTGAGTGGCCATAGTGGTAAGTCAGCCCTGGCCTCGTCTTGTATCGCGCACCGCACACTGAAATTTTGCAAAATAATTTCCGATTCCATGTCAATTAGATTTTAAGTAAGTATAAATGAGCTCTTCACATTAAATTTTGTTGGCTTTAAAATGATAATCTTCTTGGGGTGAAGTAATTTAAATATCGTTGTCAATGTTACGTTGTAATTTGCGTTCTACACAAATTACAAAAAAAATGCAATTGTTTAAATAGGACCCTAAATCAGTTGGTTTATTTTCACAATGATTGGTAGTCAATAAACATATTAGAAACAGGAAATACTGTAGATACCAAATTATTTTAGGCAATTTATGCAATGGTAATTATAAAAATATTTCCTCATTATTATTACCTCAACAGGTATCATAACAATACAAATGAGATTGTTATTTTACTTATTGTATTGTATTGTTATGATAGCTGCGTGATGTAAAAATAGCTTTCAAATATAAATCTATCTATTAAAGGGAGGAGAGATGGACCAGGAGGTATACCTGACCAAGCTTGACAATAGGGAAAGTCTATCCTACTCTGTTGTATCGTTTAACGTTAGTTGCTTAAGAGACACCAGTTTTAACGCATCGGTGCGTACTTGTAGAAGTGTTATTTACGATAATTGAAACTGCCACGTGTGATAATTTTATTTGAGTTTTTTAAATTACATTTTTTCTAAAAACAGGGAGTTTGATCGATTATTTGTTAGTTTATTATTGAACTATATTTAAAATGTGTATTATAGACTAAGAACTACTGCTGTAGTCTACTTATTTTAAACAATACGGGCTGGTCCATCTGTCCTCCTATTTGAGGATAGATGGACCACTTACGAGGAGGAGAGTTGAACCAGTATGTTTGTTTTAGGATTATGCCCAAAAAAATATATTCGCAAAACAAAATACACCTAAGACAGGTAACTGGACCTCTAGGGAGCTAAGTGATGCCGTAGATGCTGTAAAGAATGGTGAAATGGGTATTAATGAAGCCGCCAAAGCATTTGGAATACCCAAAACATCGAATAAAAAAAAAACAATATGGATAAGATGAACCGATTGGGTCCAGATTGTTCTTTAGGTACTGCTGTTGAAGCTAAAATCGTTGACCATATAAAAAACTACAAAAAGCAGGCTTTGCACCAACCAGAAATGAAGTAAGAATCATGGCCTTTAATTTAGCTCAGCAATTAGGAATCCCAAATAAATTTAATGTAGAAGAAGGTAAATTTTTAAATTTATAAATCTGATGCAAGAGTTACTTATTGTCTACTTTTAGGTAAAGCTGGTAAAAAATGGTTAGATGTCCTTTTGAAACGAAGACCTGAAATTTCAATTAGAAAAGCTGAGAACACCTCAATTGCACGAGCTTTACGAATGTCCAAAGAAACAGTTGGTAACTACTTTTCTGATCTCGAGAGAATTATTACCGAATATAATTTTTATGATAAACCCGGATACATATTTATTTAATACTGACGAAACAGGATTACAACTGAATACTACAGCCAGTCAAGTTTTAGCAGAAAAAGGTTCAGAATGTGTTCCTAGCGTAAGCCCTGGGGAAAAAGGTGAAACGATAAGTGTAATAGCTTGCTGTAGTGCACAAGGGATTTTGTTGCCCCCATATTGAATTTTTAACTGGAAAAATAAAAAATACGAGTAGTATGCCACCGGGTTCCAAGATTAGGATGTTGAAAAAATCAGCATATTTTCATAAACCAGCATAAAAACAGTGACATTTTCTTAGAATGGTTACAAAAACACTTTTTGTCGAGAAAGCCTCCAGGTAAAACCTTATTTAGATGGCCACACATCCCATACGACCAACCTAGATCTACTAGAATTTGCAGACCAAAACGAAATAATTTTATTTTGTTTGCCATCCCACACAATACATCACCTACAGCCTCTGGATCGTGCATTTATAAATCACTTAAAAGCAACTTTTATGCTGAATGCCGTTTTATGGTACAGAATAACACAAACAGGCTTCTAAAACGCCTTCAGTTTGGTAAACTCTTAGGTCGAGCATGGGGAAACTCAGCAACTGTCCAGAATGCGGTTGCTGCATTTAAATCCACGGGAATTTATTCGTTTAATCCATCAATAATCCCAGAATATACATTTTTGACACACACCCCATCAGAAACAGAAACAATGAATTTTCCAGTTAGATCAGAATCTCCTCAACCAGGTCCCTCTGGATTCAGTGGTAAAGTATCTTTGCACGGTAGCTCAAACAAGTCATCAATTACTAATGAAAATATAACTCCCGGAAAGGCTCTTGATGAGGTAACGACCTCATTAGCAGCAGCAGCAGTAAAGAGAGTTCGTAAAAAAATACCTGTAGAGATTACTGCTCAAGACTTTATTAAACTGAAGAAGAATGCCTCGATTGAAAAAAGCTCAAAACCTATAAAAAAAAACAAAAACGTAAGAGAAAACCAAGCGAATCGTCACTATCTGAAGATGTTACTCTAAACGGCAATATTGGTGATGAAAACATGAGTGATATATATTGGGTGCAACGAGGACTATCGCCAAACATGTAAACAAGATGACTGGTTATAATGTATTTTTTGTAAGCGCTGGTTACATGAAATTTGTACTGGCTTCGCTAATCCCTGTAACAAGTGCGGAAAGTCTCTTGTTATTAAAAAGAAAAAGGTTTAGCTTGGTCCATCTTTCCTACTCCTAGTAGATATGTAAACTTTATAGTTACTAAATCAAAAAAAAGGAACTCCCCACTGGAAGAGCTTACTACTTATTAAACTTTGAAAATAAGGCTATTATCGAGCACAAGTTAATTAAATCTAGCCCAAGTACTTTCGCTTAAAATAGCATCTTCAGGGGCATTTCGTCAAAATGTGAACTATCCGGCAAGCGTAGAATGTGGAAACATTAAAAATAACATAAATTGTACAAAACACTACACTAAAACGAGGACAAACAGTTTAAAATTACTTCTACGCTACATTCTCTGTCAGTATCTGGAGGGATACTGACATCATTCATCCCTCCAGATACTGACAGAGAATGTAGCGTAGAAGTAATTTTAAACTGTTTGTCGTCGTTTTAGTGTAGTGTTTTGTACAATTTACGTTATTTTTAATGTTTCCACATTCTACGCTTGCCGGATAGTTCACATTTTGACGAAATGCCCCTGAAGATGCTATTTTAAGCGAAAGTACTTGGGCTAGATTTAATTAACTTGTGCTCAATAATAGCCTTATTTTCAAAGTTAATTTATTCGAGCATTCAACCTCATTTCATTCATAAATTACTTATTATTCTTTATTTTTGGATTGAGTGTAACTTTATTTGGAGCTAATAAAAAAAATACTCTGTTTAATTATTATTCTTCATTTTAAATTATTTCAGGTCTATTCTCATTTACTCTTTGTGTACCCCCATATACTAACTTTAATCGTTCTAACTAAGTAGCTACAAAATTTGTTTGTGTGTTAGTATTTCCGATAGTCAATGTCAAATTTCACTTAAAACTAATTGAAGTAGGGATACATCTTTTATGTATTTAAAGTAGAATTTTGGTTCATACGTCTATTTTATTTGTTCATCATCTTCTTGGGATAAGTTTTAATATTTTACGAATATTTATTGTTCTCTATCTCCCCCCCCCCCTCTCTCTCTATCTCCCCCCCCCCTCTCTCTCTCTCTCTCTCTCTCTCTCTCTCTCTCTCTCTCTCTCTCTCACTCTCTGTACCTGGAGACACACAACAGTGAAGCATTGTTTCCAGTCAGTTTGGGCTTTCATTTGATGTATATCCAATATACATTGGACTTGAATGAAGACTACATTTTATTTTATTACAAAGATGATATAATAATGAACTAATAGATCACACTAGGTCGTCAAACATCGCTATTTACATCAATTTCGATATTCGTTTTGGCGATACTTAATTTAAAAAAAATAGAATATAGCGTTTCAATGTATTCTAATAGTGAATTTTAATACTTTTTAATTATTAAACATTTACAGGTAATTTACTTTCATAAAAGGATTTTTCCTGTATGGTCACTGCTGTATACATCAGCTGATTACATAAAAACTCATTTATACTTGTAGAAATCCATTGATTGCCAATTTAATAGCAGCTTTAAAAAGCTTTGTAAAAGTTTTTTTTATGAAGTTAATAAAGATGTATAAAATCATTGTGAATAATAAACTTAACTGTTTTCAACAATGTATTACGTTTATTTGAATCCTTAACAAAAACCTGGAAGTAGATAAAACTTTATCAACAATAAAAATCTGTATTAGTTCTACAGAAATTAAAAAGCACTGTATAAAAATATTGCTATTTAGAGACATTAGTATATTAGGCAGAAGATTTTCATTTTAAAGTTTTAAATACTAGGGACTGGAACCGAAATATAATTTTGTTGTTGGTATATTCGAAGAAAATGTTTCATATCTGCTCGAACGAACACCAGCTTTGGGAAAACAGGAAATAGTGACGCGATGAACAAAAGAAACAGAACCCAAGCGCCTGGTGATCTGAACCCGAACCGAAATGTAAAAATAAAAATATATATACATAGACTAACTAATTAACTAAACAATCTAACGATTTAACAATTATAGTAAAGATTGTTGGTTCTATGGAGCCTCTATACTTTCACTCCTACGAGACAAAAAACATACTCACAGAAAAAAAAAGAATTTTTTAATGTTAATTTTCCCCTCTTAACTCTTACATCCACATAGTTCAGTTATAAATACCTGGTGCTAATTATGTGTACTGCAAATTTATCACAGACAAACAGAATACTTAGTGACAGCGCATTTAGAGGTAGAGAAGCAATAATATAACCAATTTCAAATATTCCATAGTGTACCTTGTTAATCAACAAAGAAGATAACCGTTTGATTGTTTCTGTTCATTATTGACATTTCGACTATTTTAATTATGGCTGTAGTAATCTTTGATGATTCCACACATAAGTGCTGTTTTTTTGTGTTAAAATTGTATCCAACAACTAACTGTTTCTCGTATAGTAAACAGACACAAAGAAACTGCAGAATACAAAGGACGTCTCTTTCAAGGACAAAAAAGAATACAACTAGAGACGGGCAATATTTTAGAACTCGAAAAGACAGGTCAAGTTTAAAAATAGTACTAAGAAGACTGAAGGAAGCTGGGTTAAATTCAAAACGTTCTGTAAAGGTTCTGAGACTTCTCACACGTCACAAAACTAGCTAGAGAACGTTTCGCAGAATGTACTCTAGCAAAATATTGTTAATTTGCACAAAATGTTAGTTTTGGTGGCGGTTCCAATGGATTGGTCACTGGTTGTTTGGTCAGATCTTGTCCTCCGTACTGGGGAGTTCGTTCGGTATTCTGTCCTCTCCTGGCGATTTTCTCTTTTTTAATTTCCTTAAAGATTCCTTTACTTCTTCCTCCACAACATTTATTTCTTCGTTTATCGTCACCTTTGCTGTTGGTAGTTCATTATCGTCAGCTTTAGCAAATAGTAATCGAAAGTAGTCTGCCCATATTTCCTTCTGAAGGTGTTTCGTTTTTATTTGCTCGTTAATCTATTTTCTTTGTCCTGTGATCATTCTTCATATTCTTTTTGTGTTCCGTAGAAGTCGTGTTCCATCTGTTGTAAGAAGCTCTGTCAGTGTTTTTTCTTTATTTGTCTAGCTAAAGTATTCGTTTCATTTCTGATTCGTTTATAGTGGTTGTATGCCTGTTGTGTTCTGTATTGTAAAAAGACTTTCTTCTTTTCTTCACATTTTGTCTTCACTTCTTCTCAAATCTGATTCTATTGCTGCATTAATTATGGTATTTTATAGTTTTCTAATATTCCATTTACAGCAATATTTTCTTTTTTTGTATAAGTATTCCGTGGATTATATATTTAGTCCTTCGACTCTGACTTTTGTTTGTGTTGGTGCCGCTCTCTTGAGTCTCCCAGCCCTTAACTCTACGCAGAATTACGAATTGTTGCACAGGAAGAATGGGTTAGAATTACGCAAGCAACCAGTTAAGAACTTCTGAGGAGCATGTCAAGGATAGACTTGCACATAAATCTATAAATTTTTGACCGGTATCATTTTTAGAATCTTCTCCATATTTTCCAATGACTCTACTGTTGTTGGCCTCTCCCGTTTGTGCACATTCAGATCTCCAAAATGAGCTTTTCTTAGAACTTGAATCAGTTTTTCATAAAATTCGTCTTACGTTATGAAATCATGACGATGTCATGACATCTGCGTCATCGCATAACATGAAATCGTATACTACGGCAATAACAACTTATTATTATTCTTTCTTTGATCTCATTCCAACTCTAAATGTTCTTTTTATACAATTTTTGTATAGCAATGGACACAGCTCTCTTTGCTTTTCCGTTTTTATTTACTCCACGGTAAAAGTGTATACAGTATTGGAAGATTCAAAACGGAACATACGAATTATTAATACAATTATTAAGATCCCCTGACCTGCAATTACCCAGTGTAAATTTCAATATAACGTCGCGATGTCTTATAATTAATTCATTTGTTCGACTGGACTCCTTCTCCAGTCGATATTTTTCGACTGCTGTGCACGTGCGCACCTTAATAATACGACTAATAGTTGATTGTGTCGGTATTGGCCTATCTTCATACGCACAAGTAAATAAATTTATAATATCACCGTACGAGTTGCCCCCATAATACCATTTTAAAATTTGTACTTTTTCTTTGTTTGTATACATGGTTTATGGTTAGAAACACTACTTTTATTTCAGCTTATGGCGTTATAATGAGAAGCAAAGCAAAGGGCATGTATTTGTTTTGCTCGGCCAGTGATGTTCCTTGGGACTGTTGCCAAATCGATAGATACCTTCGGCAAAAATCTGTAGATTTTGATGTATCATATACATCCTTTTAAATTTTAAATTATCAACAATATTTGGAATAATAAATATATTAAACTATACACTAACCAATTCAAATAATACCTAATGAACACAAAAAAATTGTTATTAATAAAACATTGTTATTATCTGCACAAAAACAGAAAATCAGTGGACGATAGACAACAGTGTCGACGTACACCTGTCGAATACGCTACTAGAAATCGCCAAGGAGTAGCAATCCAGTCGAACAAATGAATTAATTATAAGACATCGCGACGTTATATTGAAATTTACACTGGGTAATTGCAGGTCAGGGGATCTTAATAATTGTATTAATAATTCGTATGTTCCGTTTTGAATCTTCCAATACTGTATAGTCGCCAATTAGTACCTCCTGTCTTTTTGTACAAATACCTTGTATATTCCAGCTAACCATATTCATTGTCCGCTTTCTTTGCCATTATCGTATCTTTGATTCGTCCCGGACACTTAATTTGATTTGATGTGATAATTGATTTTCCCAAATATGAGGAATTTGTCCATCGTTTCTACCAACAGTTGTAGAACCAAGGTTTTCTGTAAGGATTTTCTAACTTAGCTGAAACGTTCCGGTTTTTTTTGGCTTCGGAAACATAGCATTCGCCCTCTTCCGTTATGTTTCTTCTTCTTTTTCTTCATGTATCATTAATCACAGCCAATTTTACTCTGTCTGACGTGCGTCGTCTCTTCGGTCCTTTTTTCCTTTCTATAACCAAGATGTTAGCTACATTACGTAAATTCATTGTACGCCGTGCGCTAGTCAGTAAGTACGAGAAGTGCAGCGGACAATATTTTCTTGCCTCCATGTTGAAAGGAGCCGTCATCTCTAATAATGAGACAATCGGTCATTTTTCAATGTCTACGGCTTCTCGGAAAATTCTTGGTTTAGAGAAATGGGTAAGGGCTATGTTTCTAGAGTTTTCAAAATCAATCTTCTGACCTGTATGAAGACGGTGTTGAGCTATAGCTGAAATTGAATCGGAATTGCGAACAGAAATGGAATGTACATAAATCCTATTTTGGATTCTATGATTAGTTTGACCTATGTAAGATCAGGGGGAAGTCTGAACAAGGAATTTTGTTGTGAGGTGAATATTGTCTTTATTCCTCTTGATTTGAAGATTTCGTCAGTGAGACATTTGATACAAAGAAAAAAAGTTTCCATATGATGAGAAGCGTCTTTGGGTTGAGATTGAGCGGGAGATTGATGCCTGTAAGCTGTGAATGCTCATATTGATGTGATTTTCTCGGTAACCATTTTGGATGATGGCTTGTTTTAAATATCTACTTACATTATCGTAAATGCGTATTGATTTGGAGACAAGAGTATTAATGGCTGAATTAATTTGTGTAGATGGTTGATGAGAGTTGGCATGCAAGTAGCAGTTGGTATGAGTTTTCGGTAAACAGAGTGTTAAAAACCTTGAAATTGGTTTTTTTTTATGAGATCGTCGAGAAACGGTAGGGATCAATCAGTTTGCTTCTCCATCATGAACTGGGTACTAGGATGTATACCATTCATATGGGTTTAAAGCCGTGGAATTAAATGACGAAATAAATTTTGATGAAACAAAGTTACAATTATCTGGTATGCGCGTCAAACAACCCAGGTATCCACAAAGAAGAAATAACAAGTTACCTCATTAAAAAATCAAAGAAGTCTTGACAGTACTGTATACACACCAATCTTACATTATTATTAATATTTATTAACATAAAAAATGGCAATTTACCAAACTATATATGTAGTATGTCCATGAGCTTTATATTTACTGTAATATCAATTGTATCTTGTCTTGTTAACTTATATACCCAAATAGTTCCATAACAAATCTAGCACCTTATGGTTAACAAGATACACTAATAAATAAAGCAACACCTTCAAAGAAACAATAATGATATACACCTGTATAATTGTAAAATAAAGGCTTAACCAAGGGAAGCATTTGAACTTGTTGCCTGGCAACCCTAAGCAGTCAGCTTTTCTTGTCAGAAGATATCTTCATTCTTGAATATTCTAGACAGACTTTCTTGTCTGAAGATATCTTCATTCTTGAATATTCTAGACACGTGAAGTCATTAAGGTTCTTCTTTATTTATTCATTTTGAACTCATATTATTTTTAATATTACTGCTAGTTGCTTTATAACAAGAAAATCAAGTTAGTCTATGTTTCCCATTTAAAATAAAGAATAAATTAAGGATATTTGGTAAATCATGGTTTCGGTTCGAGTCCCTGCCTAAATAATAAATATAAGCTGTCCTAAAGCATGAAGCGATGAAATACCATTTTTTTCTACGATTATTCTACTAATCACTTGATGTCAAAAAAGATTATTTATCATTGTCATGCTAAGCAGCTTGATGCTTTACAACCTAACCAATGAAAAGTAAGTAATAACTTTATTCAAACATTTTACCTTTTTTTCATGCTTTATTTTATATAATATTAAAAGAAACTAATTGCTGTTACTTTTTTCAGGGGAGGGGGGCAACTTTTTAAAAAAGTCAATAATGATTTTTACCAAATATCAATTCCTCTCTGCCATGAAACAGTAAATATATTGTAACATTGTTATTAGAATTTGGAGACTTGGATTTTATTAAAGCTGTTGCTTTTTTCAATTCTTAATTATATTTCCTGGGATTGGTAGGACTGTTCATCTAATACTTTGCCAAAATATGTGTATGTTTACACTCGTTCTATCATTTTCTCAATGTAGGCGACAATGAAGCAATTAATCTACCAAATTTGTGCAATACGATGAATCTCAATGAAATTTTTTGCATTAGATTTTTATGAATGTCAGGAAATTTTGTGAACAAAAATGATACTATGGAAATGAAAATTTGCATTATTGAACAAGGAAAATAAGTTTACAAAGTGCATTTCGAAGGGATGAAAAATGATAAATTTGTAAATCGGAGATAACTGAACATAAATATCATGAGAACGATGTTCTCCCAGGCACCTGGTGCACTTGGGCTTCGTCTCCCGGAGTTCTTTGTTGTAAATTCGATACAAAATCAGTGCAAATTCGTTATTCGGGTAATATACATTTTTAATTTATTCAATTGGTTTCTTCTTGAATTTGCCTGTTACTTCCTTGACTTTCTTGTATACACCAAATGTATCTTATTTTGGATGTGATATTTTTGTATCTATACATTTCTCTTTCGAGTTATATTCTTTTCATTACTAAAATATCAAGAAACCTCGAGTATCATATATATTACCAACAATTGTAATTGATATGTAGTAAACCAAAATGTAAGACTAAGGTTAGCCGCACCTTATGTATATAAAAATGCCATTAAACCAAACAAACCTATTATGACAAAAAACTATCACTTGCAAATGACCATGTTAAGTTTGTGACCCTAATTCATTAAAGGAAATGTTTGAATAAAATATAAAACATACGAAAACATAAAAACCAACTACACTTTATTATAAAGAATAATTTAAAAGCCATTATTTGATGCAACTTACGTTCACATGCAAAAGGTTTATCAGGATCTCCGGGGGTGGGTTCAAAATTATGACTGGACTTTTTCCTTCCCCGTCCTGCTCCTTTTCTCTTGTTAGGCGTGCTTGGTGAATCGGTGCCGCTACGACCCTTTAAATTAAGTTAAGTAAGTGTCAAGAAGATCATCAGTAACAAGCAAACTGAAAATATGTTGAAAATGGATGAACTTGAAAAAGGTTTTTTATTTAATCATTTCTTTGAAACTAAAAATTTTACTTATAGTAAGGTCTTGTATTGTAGGTTAGGTTCAATATGAGGCGCTTAACCACCCCTCCACTCGACCTAAGAGGTCTATTATGGCCTTAGGTGGCCTTGTAGTGTATAATTAATATTTTAGAATTTAAATCTTCGTTTTACGTAGAAACGACAGGCTATTGTTTCTTCTAGATGCGTATTACGTAGTCCTCAGGATGCACACTTAAAATATTTACAGATTTTCGTTTTTTTTTTTGATAAATTTAAATTTTGAAAGGTAACGGGCACCAAAATATACTTAAGTTACATGTAATTAAAATCTTAAGAGTGTATGCAGTACACTACAAACACATTACTGCGTGTGTGAACGCAGTAATATGTTTAAGATCCCGACAAAGTAATGCAAGTGTAGTTTTTTGTATTTTTGATGGTAAAGGTCAAACATCTGAAGCTTTGAGACGTAAGATGACCTTTTGCGACACTGAAAAAAGTGTAAAAAAGAATGGTAAACTGACAATGGTTGATAAGAGACTTAGGCTAAAAAGAACACTGGATTATAAGCTGTAAATTTATTTTTATCAAATAATACATTTTATCATATAAAATCATAGGCGTGGATTTGGGTAAAAGGTTTACAAACACATTCCAAATATAATTTAATAGCGATGACTCTACAGACGATCAGAAGAAATGATCGTCTGAAAATGCCTACGAATCATGAAAATTAAGCTAAAGAATGACATAAAAGTAGTAAGGGCAGATTAAAAAATGTTGCAGAAAGTTAGAGATTCCGAAAAAAGAGAATGCAGATAGTACAGCAGAAAATAAGCAAGAAAGAAGATAAAATACAAGAATCAGTAGATCAGAGGTAAATTTTGTCCCTTACTCTGATAAAATCATTTTTCTACTACAATTTCAAGCTGAAACAGGGTCCATTCATTTTATTGTATGTACTCGCAGCAGACAAAAGAGAGAAAGAATAGAAGAGTTTTATGCCAGTCTGGAAAAAGTACACTTAGATCCACCAATTCCAATCTTCTGCACATATCTTCGTTTAAGGTACTAGATTCGATACCATACAAAATGACAGAAAAGACAAAAGAAGAAAAGTTCAGTATGTAGGATATATGAGTAGGAAAAATACCCGCTGCCTAGAAATATCATGCAAAAGAAAATAAGAACAAACAGAATTGAAGGGTGAAGAAAAATATCCTGGTTGAAGAACTTGCGTGACACTATAGGTGTAGTAGTTCAAATGTACTTTTTAGAAGAACAGTTAATAAAGTTACGATGACATCCAATCCCAGATAGAAGTGGCACCACAAAAAGAATAAGAAGCAATTAAAGGATGGAATGTTTAAAAATAATAGTAAAAATAGATTGGATAGAAAAGGATAAAAGAAAAGAATAAGACGAGGAGAAATAAATAGTCATAACAGAACTGAGAAAAGAAAGAAATGAACCCAGTGCTTTAAAACCACCTATTACCAATTTTATACAAAAAACATCAGTCATTATCAGTCATGATCTGTTCTCAATGATCCTTTTTTGGTTCCGTTACTGCTTGGTTGATGTATGAATAAAACTTTCAAGATAATAGTGACATCATGGCTTTACCATTCCTAGAACTTGCATTTAAAGCTCAGAATCAGGATATCAACATTTGAAGCTGAGAGCTATGTATCTATTCCATCAATTTATGTTAAATAATGTGTTAAATTAAGTTGTACAATAAGCTGAAAAATTATAAGAATATATCCAACGTCAAACATTGTAATGTCATTATAAATTGTATTATTATATATAGGTAAAAAGTATTTTAAGAAGAAAACACACTATATTTTATATTTTCTGGTATCTCCATACGAAAAAACAATAGGTACTTACTCTTCCTGCACCCCTACGTCCTCTCCGTCTTTTACTGTAGCATTCCTCATAATCCACATCAGAATCTGGATCAGGTTCATCATAAGCATCCATTTCCAGCATATCAGCCTCATCATAAAACCATTCCTATAGAATAATTAGAGTAGATACATTTTCTAAATGTATATTTTTAAATCAAAAAGTCATAAACAACAAAGATACATCTAAAATAAATAGTACTTCTTTTCAATAATATATAAGGTATATGATTCTGCTAAAAATTCTACCCTCAGTCAACTCAAAACTATTCAGAACACAGCACTTACCACAGGCTTTAGAACAACACCAATAAAGTTCTTATCTCATTAATATATACCTTTAGTCGCTGGAATATACTTCATCCAGTTTTTGGAAATACAGTTACAAAATGTTATCCAAAAACTTGAACATCCAAAGAATCGAAATACAATTCCAGATTCTTCATAAAAAATATACAAACTTCCCCTACTTGGTTAATCAAAGCTTCCGAAATCAACACTACATTCTTTCAATACCAAAAAAAAACAGAGACATTAACCACATTAATCTGAAATTCCTTTTGAATTTATTGAAATAAGAAAGCTATTCCATTTATAAAGATGACTCCAAATCTGAATATAATGTTAGAACAAAATGTGTTACTTCACATTTATATTTTCAGTTTAAAGTAATGCACACAATAATGCTCTTATTAGTATTGCCACTACAAACCAATATCTCCCAATCATTACAGACAAAGAAATCAATGAGTATAAAAAAAAGTATAACAGCTTTATTCCACATAAAAAATCAAACACATAATTGAAGTAAACTCATGAACAATGGATAAAGATCAAGCATAAGAACGACATTCTGACATAGGGCACTGAACAACAGCTGACTTGTAGATCACAGTATATTAACAAACTTTTCCACGATAATTGTTCAGAAATAATCTCAAATTTTATTCAGGAGTCAATCGATTGTACATGAAGCAATTATGCAATAAAAGCAATAAAGGAAACGATCTTGATGAGTTGCCAATTTTGACAGTAGATGTTTGTATATATGGAGGTATCAATTGCTACGAATATACTCTAAGAATAAATTACTATCATATTGCACTGAAAACCATGACTAGATTTTAACAATCTAAAACGAATAAAGCCTTTCTAATTGGCGATTATTGATTCGTCAAAAATCAGTTGGAAAATGGTTACCAATTATACACAACACCAATTTTAAAAATTTCCATTCCGATTGCATTGAGCCCAAATGCATACATAGATATGTATCACTAAAAAATAATCAAATTGTTGCATTGTAATGATAATCAGTGGAAAATTTGTGCTTAAAACTAGTGGCTCTCTTAAGAGGTATGCACTATTATTGGGTCACACCAAAAATATGTACTTAATGTGCTTGGAGGTTACCACTATAAAGAACAAAATTGGTGTTAACGTGAAGAATTTAGATTGTAAAACAAAAACTTCATTGAAATTTCACATTTAATGATTAAAAAAAATTATAACCACCCCCAGTACATAAAATTAGGAATCATTAAAAATTTCATAAAAGCGTTGGACCTGGAAGGAAATGCATACAAAGAATTGAGTATTTTCATGCAGTTACATGGAATATTAACAATAAAAGAAGATAAGTCCTTTTCTGAAGTTCCTTAACTGAAGTTAAGAAATATATATAAATGTCAATGATCAATTTGAAACAAATAATTTTTATTAACCTTTTCACTATGGAAACCTGAAAGATATGTAAAATAATTTTGTGTTTGTACAGGTCCTTTACGAAATTCCTTAACTAAAGTTAAGAAAGAGATATTCTCCATGACCAACTTGAAACAGATAGTTTTTATTAACCTTTTCACTGCGAGAGCACCAGAGAGATATGTAAAATAATTTTATGTTCATACAGCACTAACTGTATAAATATCTGTGACTTTTTTTAGTATTACTTGTTGGAATTATCTGACTAAATATTTTATATTTCCTGTATTAGTTAGGATACAGCAAATTTTACAATATATTTGAAAATTTAAGGGCCTGACTGTGACAGCCATAAAAATCTGTACCTTTTTAAGACACTCATTATAAAGGCAACAGGTGTACTGGAAACAACATTGCTGTAAACACCAACGCTAGCTGCTGTGAAAAGGTTAAGTATGTTAAGGTTAACTATACATCATCTAATTTACATACCGATGTATGTCATCGGCGTCATAGCCCGTGACGTCACATGATACCAACACGAAATATTTAGGCGGTAGGTGTGTTCTTTTTTAGAATCGCTTTGCCGAGTACATTGGCATTACAGCCACTAGACATATTTTATTATATACGCGTAGAAATAATATTTAAAGATTTCTATTAATGTTATTTTAAAGTGAATACCTCTTGTTTTATATTTTTACCTATTTAATAGAATCTGTTCTTTTTAGAACAAAATTAGTGTGTTTTATTTAAAAAATGTCACGTAAGAATTTAAATAGTCATTGTAAAGAGATAGTAATACTTTTGCAATAATTATGTGACTTATTTGATTTAAAATGGATTTAGGATTTTTTTATACTTTGGCAACTATGTCAACTTCGATCTCTGATGTAGATAATGACATGCAACAGTATGTAAATTAGATGAAGTGTATTTACTGAACAAACCTTTGAAACTTCATCCTTTAACAACTGACTATCTTTACTATCAGTATCTTGGAGTGCTGGATTTTCAATTTGGGAAATGCTATGCATATCAGTGTCTGGTCCATCTAATAAATGGTCAGCAGCTCTGGCAAATGCTCTTGCATTCATTGATAAATACTGTCTCCTCCTTTTCCTCCATCTTTGTCTAGGATAAGAATATATCTGCCCTGGATGTAATCCAGGTATCCTTTGTCTCTTATTCATAAATAAAGAGCAATGATTTTGGGCCACCCCTGTTTGAGTATCAATGAAGGGGAGGCGTAACCGTCTTTCAATGCATAGCCTTGTATTGAAATTGCTGGAACTCTCAATTGCTTCATTGTAGCTAGCCTCATTCATAAACCTGTAATAAAAAAGGATATGGTTTAATGATCAATAATCCTAAATTTTTATTTGAATACATAAAATGATAAAAAAAGTGGAACAGTGGGCGGTACTGTAGACCAGCGCCAGCACAAAGCTTCATAATATGTTGTCTGTATTTTTAAAATTTAAATAATACTTCTAACATTGAATAAAGTATTACTTTATTCAAATTATATAATTAAATTAATTATAAAATTTTAATCAAAACAAATTTTAATTATGATGAAAATTATAAAAACAATTCGAATTTTTATTAATATATAAGTAGATGTTGCACTTCTTACAATATTGCACAAAAATTGCTTTACAACCAGGTTTTCGACATGATCCTCTTTTATCTTTCATAGCAGGCCAATGTCCTATTTCATCCAGTCTAATATCCTTTTGAAGAATAATTTTTGTAGCTGAACTTCTGTTTTTTGCTGCAATAAGATCATCAATAGAGCTACTGTTGGGATATCCCAATTTCTTGCTAATTGTTAGTTTCTTTCCTTGCTTTATTCGGCTTTCAGCTATGTGGCTCTTGAACCCAAACAGGGACAGTTCGTTTTTCTTTGGAACCCAAAATTATTGCAGTCCCATGTATATAAAAACCAAAAATTTACATCTGCCACATCCATAAAATGAAAAAAAAAAACGATGGTAATATTTCTTCCATCTAATTGTAATTCTATATAGACCTATTGTGAATTCGTAAGATCTACTCTGCCCACGAATTTATTGTAAGTTTTAATTACTGTGGGGCACTGAGCATCTATAGTATCTTTTCTTGTTTTTCCCATCTTCTAATTGTATAAAGGTGTTTAGTAGAGGAAAAGTTGGAGATGAGCAATACTGCACGAGAGTCATGCAAGGTTTGATAATTCTGCAAGGTACATAATCAGTTTTCAACTCTTGTTCCTGAAGAGTTTAATATAGGTGAGAAAGTACAAGTGTAAATAACCTGTACTAGTTTGTAATGAGAATTGAACCAACATCGTTAGGCATCAAATGCAGGTACAATTCCCTATAAGGTACTAGGGCTGTAAATGATTATCATCTAAAGTGACTGAAATAGTTATGACGTAGAAACCTCCCGAAATCCACACACCAATCTACATAGGTCCAGAATTGACAGTAGGGGTTAAATGTTAAGTTATTACCGCTGACCTCACAGTACAATTAGATAGTACAAAAAAGTGTTATTATGTTTATCGAATATTAGCATTTAGAATTTCTTTGTTCTAGATAAAAAAGGAACACAAAAAAGAATAAATCTTGTTAGATTCAAGGAAGGCTTAGTAACACCTCTTTACAGCTTGAAAATGTCTTGTACACAAAATTTTTTGTGATGTGGCACCAATGTCTATATCTGTTTGGTGTTCTTTTGAATTATCAATATTTTTTACCTGAATGAACTCCTAGAAATATTTTTTAGGTATCGTGTGTAAAAATAAAATAATGTGTGCTGTATCAGGTACAACCTTTAATCTAAATGTGTTAATTGTGTTTAATTAAAATTGAGTCAAAATTGTAAAAACACATGGTAATGTTAAAATTGAATATTAATTCAGGTTCAATATTTTATTATTCTACTTTGAAAGGTAAATGTCACTTAGTAACACTAAAAACCATTAGTTAGATAGTATTTTATCAATAAAATTAAAGACATAAATGAAGAATAGAAGAGTATTTGTAAAATAAGTCCATTAACAAAAAGTGAAAAAAAATACTATGATTAAAAGCGATTTTAAGGAGGTTTGAAGAATGGATTAATGAGTTTAGGAAATTTAGTAGTATTCCTTAAAAAGTAGGAAAATCAAAACATCAGTGACAATCATCAGTACCATAGGTTTCTTACTTTACAACATTCAGAAATATGTATGTGAAAACAATGGCTCCCTGCTACCATAATATCAAAGAATATAGTTTGATAATATCTTGGCAATAATCAATCTTATGTTGACTGTTAACTGGAAAATAAATAAAAGAGATAAAGGTAGCAAATTAATTCAGTTAGGCTTGCTTTGTCTATCATCTAAATATATTAATGTTTATTCAGAAATTGATCAAAAACGTAATAAAGCTTGTATACGCCTAGTCATTTTAAACGGTTTACACAATCAATAACCAATCTTGCCGGTGTAATGTGATAAAACAAGTACTTATTGGTAAACAATTGTATTTATTATGTGTCATATCTTATCTTGGTAAAGTCTTAGGTGTAAACTTACCCTTCTATTTTCTCCAAACTAGTTTTTGTTGAATTAGTTGTAGGTGTTTCAACACATGTCACCATTACGGCCGCCATTTTTTCTCCATTGGTTTTTTATTTATTATTGATTTCTAAAAGCCTTGAAAGGTTGTCGTGTTCTCCGCCTATGACATTTCATTAACAGCACAGAATCACAGAATACACCTGTCAACTTATGTGTTGTGGATGGTTTATTCTGTGACAGAACACAAAATATTTGCTTGTACCTTGTAGCACAGAATAATAAACAAACAGAATGCCCACTGTCCACGGAAAATCAAGTACGCGCATCTCCTTCGCGCAGACGTTCCGCCATGTTTTATGAGGATTTTAAAGGAAACCAGTGTTGTTTATGTGGTGTGCATGGAAAAAAACCAGGTTTATTTGACTTACGGCAATCTATACAATTATATTAACAGTTTTAAATATAATAACATAAATATAATATTGGCTAATTAAACATAAATGTAAACAATTGCATAACCTCACAAATCATATGTTTGTGCCCTCCTAAAACATGGCGCGCGTGCTGAAAAACTTCAAAGGCGGCATCTGAGAGTGGCCCTTCTGATTATTTATTATTCTGTGCTTGTAGTTTAACCAGAGAACTACGAACACAGTTTAACCACAGAATAATAAACAATCAGAATGTCCACTCTCAGATGCCGCCTTTGAAGTTTTTCAGTACGTGCGCCATGTTTTAGAAGTAAACACATAACACAGACATATGATTTGTGAGGTTATGTAATTGTTTATATTTATGTTCAATTATATTACATTTATGTTATTATATTTAACAATGTTAATATAATTGTATAGTATGTCTATGATTGCCGTAAGTCAATTAAACAGGGTTAGTTTTTCTATGCACACCACCTAAACAACACTGGTTCCACCTAAAACATGGCGGAACGTCTGCGCGAAGGAGGTGCGCGTACTTAATTTTCCATGGAGAGTGGATATTCTGATTGTTTATTATTCTGTGCCCGAGCTAAGCGAATGGAGTATACCACAGTTTAACCACCAATTTAACATTCTTTTTTATACTATGATAATACGCAATCAGAATGCCTACTCTGCTTGAAAAAATAAGTACGCACTGTCGTTCGCGCAGACGGAATCAGCCATGTTTTATCTAGTGTGCACATCGAGTTAGAATCAAAATTCTAAATTAACCAGGCAAATTAACCAGGTTTAATTTATTTACGGAGACTACAGACATAATATGCACTATTTTATTCGTACGTTTTAATTGAAGAATATATTAAATTATTTCAAATGTACTAAATTATTCATCTCTAAAAATTTAAATTACAGTTCTGTCGTAGCTTGTCCCAAATTTCTCAAATCGAGTCTATGATTCCGTTTAAAATATGGCGATCGCGTGTTGACAAACTTCAAAGGCGGTATCTGAGAGTGGGCATTCTGATTGTATCCGATTTATTCCACAGAATAAGAACCAATCAGAATGCCCACTCTCAGATGCCGCCTTTGAAGTTTTTCAGCACGCTATCGCCATGTTTTAAACGGAATCATAGACTTGAATTGAGAAATTTGTGACAAGTTACGACAGAACTCAGATGATGCCTTTGAAGTTTTTCAGTACGCTATCGCCATGTTTTAAACGGAAACATAGACTCGAATTTAGAAATTTGTGACAAGAAACGACAGAACTGTAATTTAAATTTTTAGAGAAAAATAATTAAAGTACATTTGAAATAATTTAAAGTATTCCTTAACTAAAAATACGAATAAAATAGTGCATATTATGTCTATACAGCAGTGGTTCCGTTTAAAACATAGCTGATTCCGTCTGCGCGAACCAGATGCACGTACTTATTTTTTCAAGCAGAGTGGGCATTCTGATTGTTTATGTGTTTATTACATGTTTATTATTCTGTGTTTATTCTGTGCCACCACCAGCCACTGTCATTCTATCTTTTTTTAAGCAGAGTGGGCATTCTGATTGTTTATTATTCTGTGTCAACCGTGTCAACACCATGTTAAAATAAATACATTTAATTTTTTAAACACTTAATTGTGTGAGTAATAATGAGAATAAGAAATAAAATTCAAATTTACAATAAATTTAATGTGAACTCTAGAATCTAGCCAGTGAATGTCATTTACGATAAATAACTGATATCTGATTAGGGATTAGGACAATGAAGTCAACTGAATTTACTGAATTAACCTAATAGAAGACTCATAGAAGAGAAGAAGTATTAGGTTAGCCCGGATTTAAAAAAGTTATTGCCATAATATATTTATTTGTTTAAACTATGATTTTCGCACAGAATTGGTCTCGAACATTGTTGAAAAGAAATATTTTAAACTCATATCGCTATCAACATGGATATATTATACTGTAAGTATGAGACTAATATCGTACTTCAACTCGTTTAACAGTTTCTTTTTAGGGTTCCTGAGATAGGAGAAGATGTAGATGGTAAAGATTCCAAACAGTCTTCAAATTTACCAGAATTTAACAATGTGACTATTGAAAATTGTAGGGCAGCTATTGCTAAACAGAGTCTCGAGTTTGAACAAGGTGTAAAAAATATTGAAAAAGAGATAGAAAGTAATCCAAAAGGCGATATTTTTCAGCAAATATTTAAACCTTTAGAAGTAGTAGGTGGACCTCTTGATGTTACTTGGGGTGTATCTAAGACTTTATACTTAGGTAACAGTACTTTAATGCCAACATCAAGTTATATGGCCATCCATGAAAGGGCTAGAAAAGCTAGAGCTTCAAAGTATAATAGTAAAGGCATTTATAGTGCTGTTAAAACAGCTTTAAATACTAAGACTGAGAGGAGTAGTGAAGAATCTAGAATTTTACAAAAATTTGCTACTGAAGGTAGGTTAAATGGACTAGAGCTAGATTCTACAAAAAAGACCATTTTGAGTGAGTATTTAAACAAATTAAATAAGGAGAAAACTCTTTTTAGACAAAAGACAGAGGTGTCGACTAAACGGTTTACACAAACAATATCAGATCCAGCAATTATAAAAGATATACCAAAGTCTGTTCTAAAATTACTAGCAATTGACCCAAATAACTCTGATAATGGACCTTGGAAGGTAAATCTCCAACCTTATAGTTACATGCCTGTAATGGAATATTGCTCAGAAAGGGATATACGATGGAATTTATGGCAGGCTTTAGTTAGTAGAGGCAGTAAAATGGGAGACAGTGAATTATCAACTAGTTTACATATTGAAGAAATTCGTATGCTTAGAAGAGATGTAGCTGGAATACTTGGATTTGAAACATTTGCAGACATGTCCCTGCAAACCAAAATGGTCAAAAATACTGCAGAAATTAAAAATATTCTACTAAGCTTATTGGAAGTTGCAAAAAGTGCCCAAGATGCAGAAGTTAAACAGTTGTATGATTTTGCAGTAGACAGTGGATTTGAGGATGATAAACTTGAATTGTGGGATGTGCCTTATTGGAAAAGAAAGCAACAACAGTCTTTATATGCATATAGTGAAAATGATATTAAACAATATTTTCCATTAAAGACTGTTTTAAGTGGCTTATTTAAATTGTGTGAAAAACTGTTTGATATTCACATTAAAGAAAGAAATGGAGCTACTGTGTGGCATAAAGATGTAAAGTTCTATGATATATTTGAAAAACACAGTAGTGCTCCAGTAGCAGGCTTTTATTTTGATCCTTATGCTAGAGATAATCTGAAACTAAAAATTGAGAATACTGGTTGGATGGTTGCTATCCAAAATAAAAGCACTCTTACTGATAGAATACCATTGGCTTCTCTTATATTTAACTTTGAGCCTTGTAGAGGAAGCAAGGATTCCTTCCTGAATTTTAAAGAAGTTAAGTCACTGTTTCATAAATTCGGTAATAATCTACAACATCTTCTCACACGTACGAACTACTCTGAGGTAGCAGGTTTATCAAATGTTGAGTGGGATGCAGTAGAGGTATGTGGACATGTGTTAAGTCATTGGCTAAACAATAAATCTGTAATAGATAGTATAACTTCCCATTGTGAAACAGGCGAGAAACTACCAGACGATATGTACAAATCATTAGTTCATGCAGATAAACATATGGCAGGATTAGACCTATGTAGAGACCTATACTTAGCTTCCCTAGATTTAGAATTACACACCTCAAAAGAGTTTTGGCTGGATATTGTCAAATCATTATGGCCAGAACATAGGAATTTTACTTTACACAAACTTGATGTCCATCCATGTTCCTTTACTCAAATATTCAGTGAAGAATGGGCTGCAGCATATTACTGTCATATTTGGTCGAGAATGATAGCTGCTGATATTTATAGTGCATTTTATGAAGTTAGAAGTGATGAAGAACAAACAAAAGAAGTTGGAAAAAGATTTAGAAATTTGTTTTTAGCTTTAGGTGGAAGTGTTGATCCAGGACAGATTTTTAGAGAATTTCGTGGACGTGACCCTTCTCCAAAAGCATTGTTAAGTTCATTAGGTTTAAAAAAATAAATGTTTTTTATTGTAAATAAATCTGTTATGTAAGTAAAGATTTTTTGTTTAATTTACCTTATTCCTACCATACTTCATACAGCGTTAACAATAATTTGATCCAACAAGTTTTTCTTAACATATTCATCATTATTGGAATTTGTTAAAAACAATTAATCTGTCTCTACAGTAGTCAACCAAATAGATATATAACTATCTTCAAATGTCATTTTACATTACCTTCTCTAATTTCATTTCGGCAGTATACTTTTTTTTATTTAAATTTTTCCTCAGTTTTTTCTTCTCTGCCATTCCTTTCATATTTGCCTTGATCTTGCTGCCCATTTTTGTTGGATTTGTGTGCTTAATACATTTTTTGTGAAGTTTCATTCTTTATTGTAAGTATAAATTGACCTAGTTTTCGTTTTTAATAGAGTAGAGTAAATTATTTGCATAAATTTTTAAACATAATTGAGCAAATAAAGTCACCTTATTAATTACACATTAAAAAAATATATATTGACATCACACATTTAAAATATATTAACAGTACAAATTAAATAAGCTGATCAAGGAGAATGATAGGCCAGGCACTCTGTTACAGTATAGGGCTCAATGTCAACTAGGTGTTGAAAAACTTCTTTCAAAAGCTCTATAGTGTGTTTCCTGTTGAACGTCAGATGGTAGACTATTATAAAATTTAACACAGACATACAAAGGACTTCTCTCTGTTATAGACAATCTGTGAAGTGGCAAATTGAAATTAAGGCTTCTTGTACTATATTCATAATTGGGAAGCAGGTGATAAAACAAAGAAAATGTTTTAAAAAGGAACATAATACATTCAAATATATAGACAGCTGAGAAAGTGAGTATATTGAGTGATTTGAATCGGTATCTACAGGATTCTCCCGCCTTTAGTCCTAAGATCACCCGGACTGCCTTTTTTTTGACTGAGCTATCTACTGCAGCACCCCAGAAGATTACTCATATCCATATCAAGTATTTGGTAAAATGGTGTGAGACATTAGGCTTATGGTGCGGTGGTCGATGCATTTTCTAGAATTTTTCTTTTTTGGGAGACAAATAAATGTTGAGGTCAACCATTGATTGGTTATGTCACCCGACTGAAAAATTTCATTAAAGAGCTTTAAGAGTATATCCATGTACTCGTTTTCTATTATTTTAAGGATATCAATAGGCAGTTGATCTGGTCTCAGGCTTTTTCCGTTCCTGGTGTTCTTTAGTGCACACAATATTTCTTCCTTTGTAATTTCTATACTTATTTCTCTGACCTCGAAAGATATGTCTTGTAGGTTTCCTCAACGTTTTAGCTTTTCGTCAGTCGTTATCATAGTATTTCCATTTTTATCTTAAAGAATTGTGTTGTAGTTTCTTTTTTTGCAGACCTACCATTGCTTTAACCTTTTTATGTACGTTGAATAGGTCGTATTTGTTATGAAGATCTTTTATCTTTTTACATTTTCCTCATAGTATGTTTATTTTGCCTCTCTTATCATTTTTTTGCTTTTATTGTTAATGATTTTGTAATGTGACTGTCTTTGTTCTTGGCTTGTCTTCTTTGGTCCATCCTGACGAGTATTTCGTCGATCATCCAGTTCTCTTTATATTTCTGGTAGCTATATTTATATAGGTACATACATTATGGTCAGCTATATTTCTGATGGCTTTTTAATTATCACTTCTCCGGACATGACCTCATCATCTTTCAGGTGTTTAGAGAGGTTTCTAATTTTTTTGAGCAAATTTTCCAAACACCTTCAGGATCTTGCTTGGGCCTTAGAATATTTCTTAATATTTTTTTTTAAGTAAGGAAACGTTTTGTCCTTTTAGTGTGAGGCACTATGCCACGCAACCATATAATACAACTGGTCTTATTATAGTAGAACTTGCGAAATTTAATATTTAGGTATAGTCAAACTATGTTGTTTGTTAACACCAAGGCTTAACTAGATTTTCAATTGTTATTCTCTACATCTCATTCGTCTTTACCTACAATAGATACTAGATTATTTGAACCAGTTTGTGATGTTCTTTTTTGTTAAATACCTCTTGAAACTCAATAAATCACACGTAGATATCGCAGTTTACATTCCAAAGTTCTTGTATCAGAACTTGTGTAGCAAATAATCTTTTGGTGTTCCAAGTCCATTTGTAGAGGAAGATCATAGGGCTTCCCCGGTCGCCAACAAGCGAAATCCCTATAAAAATTTCAGTGAAATTAAAGAAACATAAAAGAATTAAAATATGCACGTGGAATGTTAAAACGTAGATAGTATGAAGCAGGAAATCTTAGAAACCTCTAACTTGAAATGGGCAAACTCGATATCTATTTATTACGAGTCTGCGAAACAAGGTGGCCAAACAACGGACAATACAATTCTCAAGACTATCAGATATATTATTCTGGAACAAACGATGAGTCACATCAAAACGGCGTAGCGGTCTACTAAGGAAATCGCTTGCAAAGTCTAAGAAAATTGTCCCATTATCAGATCGAGTAATGCTAATTAAATTGGCTAGGTTTCCGGTTGATATAAATATAATACAAGTATACGCACCAATTGCAGGCAAAGAAAATACCGTGATTGAAACATTTTACCAATTTGTACCAGAAGCCTTAGCTATGACAAAAAACACAAATTTAGTCTTATCATAAGGGACTTAATGTGGCAAATATACAGAGCAATATTCACCGAGATGTTTCATACAGCAGTACCCACAGTCATCACCATCTAATGCGCCATCGCCACCTTCTGCCACTGGATCGCATTTTGATTTGTAATTAGAAATGTACTTAAACGAATTTATTTGACATATTCACTTAAGACGTCAATAATAGCGTTGCAAGAACCTGAAATGATTTTTGAAACACTTTGCTTCGATACTCGAATTAAGTACTTATTGCAAGCTGATGTAAGAATCTCGGTTTGCTAAAAATCTCAGAGTCCTGTCTGGTTCTGTTACAGTAATGACTTCTCTATAATTTGTATTGCGCTTTCTAAATTTTCTCAGAAAATAATAACGCAGATTGTCAAATTCTGGTTTGTTCACCATGTAAAATTATTCACGAAATTATCACAATAAATGTGATTTAGTAATTATTTCTGTATTTTTTGCGGCACTCATCAAGCCTTTTGATCCACATGTGTTGGCTTTTTTATGTCTGTTTCCTTTTACTTAAACAATAAGTCGATATGAAGACAGCTGCTGCAGCAATAATACAACTGTCCTTTTAAATTTGTTTGACTAAACTAATGGAACCGCACGCCCGAGGCTAGTTCGCGTGCACGTTCGCGCAGTGAAGACGGGGATATTGACGAATTATAAGTGATCTTTTCAACATATGGCGCAAAGTTTAACATCGGAAAAGGCAACAAATGTCTGAACTCTGAAATGAAGAAGAAGAAGAATCTGCCCCAATAAGCTTATTCTATATTTTTCGCATTTTGGCTATTTTTCTTTTTTAGAACTGGAATCAAAGTTGTGAAACGGTTTTCTTGTGTTTATATGGTATTAAGCCAAAATTAATTATTGTAATTCAAATTATATTTTTAACTACTTACAAAAAATTAGACGTTTTGATTTCCACTTCGGAAATCGTTCGCAAAAAGGATTATTTAGAATTTTATCGAAAATAATGTAATATTAAACCACCGATGTAAAATGTAAATCGTAACAAATCTTTCAGTTTTTGAACGGTTTAATTCTTTCTTTACTTTTTCATTTTTTCCTACTGTTCATTTTTTTCTTCATTTCAATTTTCTTTTTAAATGTAACGTTTGTCTCTCTGGATTGGTATTATAATTTAAATATAAATGCTTTTATTCTAAAATGATTGAAATAAACTGAAATAAACTTTTGGATAGGTCTACCAATTTCTACTTTTCTTACCCTATTGTCTCTCTTAGTGAGTTTTTGATGGCCCATTTGTTTTATTGCTTTATAATCTTTAATTTTACTAATCAAGCTTTACTATACTATACACTATACTGCTATATGGTGTAGAAACTTGGACCATAAGGCCAATGTGATTTTAGGCATTTGAAATGTGGGTATTTAGAAGACTATTTAAAATTTCGTGGACAGATCACACAACAAATAATGTCGAAGTATTAAATCGAATGGACAGAGAACGAGAATTGCTGCCAATAATAAAAAGAAGAAAAACTGCTTATCTGTGTCATACGTTTTGAACTTACAAGTACCAGTTCTTAAAGCTTATTATGGAAGGGAAGATAGAAGGAAAACGGGGCATCGGAAGAAAGAAATACTGGTGGCTTAAAAACATAAGGGATTGGACAAACCTTGATGCCCATGCACTCTTTAGAGCCACACAAGATCGACAGGAGTATGTCAGAATGATCGCCAACATCCACTAATTGGATAGGGCACCATAAGAAGAAGAAGCTTACTAGTTTATTTTTGTCTTTGTTCATTGTGTGTAGTAACGGTTTTATATCCTATTATTTTTTATTTCCAAATTTAAAAGAACTGTACAACAAACAGTACACAGACAAGATATCTTACGGATTAGGATAATAACTATATCCAGCTTCCCATATTTTTATTACGATTTTGTCTCCAGACACCTTATGAATTATAACGACTTATCTTGTTTTCTAAAATATTTGATTTTTCACACATTTTATTGTTTTCATAATTTAGGAACACCCTCTCTGTGGCTCAGTGGTAAGAGCGCCTACCTTTAAACCTAAAGGTCGTGAGTTTGAATCTCATCTGGGTGGAGAAATTTTCGTTTATTAAAAATGAATAAATGAAAATAATTTCTATCCTTATGCGATCGTTACTCACCGGAGGGACCGCAGACGTTCGGATACAATTAGCGTCTCTTAGCAAAGATAATGACGTCGACTTTGCTAAGTATCAAGACACTTACCCTACACACACACACACACACACACACACACACACCACACACACACACACACACACACACACACACACACACACACACACACACACTACACTAGGTACCTGACTGTACCATGCCAAGGATCTTAGTTGTCGAGGCATTAACTCAATAATAATAAAAAAATAATTTAGGAACCTCACGCGCCTTCCCTCCTTCTCCTACTTCCTTGAGCCACTGTCAGGTCGTGGTGACACTAAATATTATTGGCTTGCTGCCTCCATTGACTGCGATCCTATGCCATATGTACAGCTTCATGCAGCGATTTTCTCATCAGAGTTTTGGTCTGCCTATCATGTTAAAATCTTCCTCTTTTACTGTCAATGTACTATCAATAGTTCCATGGCCTCCGTTCTTTTAGCTGTGGCCAAAGTAAATTAGGTATGCTCGTTTTACTTTTCTTAATAGCCTGTCTTCTATATGATGTTCTTCTAGAATTAACAAGTTGGTTCTATGTTCTGTCCAAAACACGCGTAGAATTCTTCTGTAGACCCACATTTTGAAGACTTAGATCTTATTCCTATCGATTTTTTTAAGAGTTCATGTCAAAATAAGAGCATTGACCAACCTGAGAATTCGGCGTATTGTTATTGCGCGGTTTACGCGTGGTTTCTGAAGAGCAATCGCTATTATTGAGTATCAGGGAGCACAAATATACAAATATGTCTGCCTTTTCGACATTCGCTACTAGGTGTATGTGCGGTAGATTATTATTTGCTCCGTCTACGATCATTATTTTTTTTTCCACCTATAGTCAAATTGAAATATTTTGTAATCTTTCAAGGTTCTTCTTTTACAGTTTTCTATATCCTCTAATGTCTTAATTTTAATGATTTCAGGGTTATTATTTGTACCCAAAAAAAATTGTGAATAAGAGGGAGAACAAGAAGTTCAAGGTTGTTAAAATAGTATAAAATAACTATGAGAAAATAGTTTTTATTATATTTCTAGACAATTGCTCTATATTTAACATAACAGTATATTGAAAACCCGCTATATAGGACCTTGTAAATCTATAAATAAAAACTAAATTACAGCAAATAAAATGTTAATACAGCCTCATATGAGTTAAACTGATAAAACACACTGATAAGAACAGTTTTACTTGGTTTTGTCACTTAAAATTATTAATAAATATTAGATTTTCTGGTTTGGAAACTAAAGAAATTTAGTTTATTAGTAAATGTTTATTTTATTGCATGTATTTTCAACTGTTGTCTTTATTGAAATAGGTTAGCGATTACTTTGGTAAAACTTTTCCTGTCCACTGTTTCTTTTTTTTTTTTGTTTTATCGAGCTAGTTCTTAGTCCAACTGGTTTGGTTGTTGGTGAAACAATTAGTATATATATACAAGGATTTCCATAGTTTTCAATGTATTCCTTCACTCAACCGTTTTCTCCAATTTTTCCTGTTTAGCCAGTCCCCTTCCTGTAGGTTTCTACTTCTCATTGCTTCGTCCACTTCATCTCTGAAAGATCTTCCGGTCTGCCTCTCTTTCTTCTTCCTATGGGGCTCCACTCTGTTATTCTATTTATCCACCGATTTTGGTCTGCTCTTCTGACATGTCCGTACCAGGTTAACCTCTTCTGTTCGATGTAGTCTATTATGTCGGAGTTCATTCCCATTCTCCTCTTAATCCCATGTTATTTATTCTATCTCTTCTTGTTACTCTGCAGCTTCTCCGTAGGAATTCCATCTCTGTTGCTCTTATTTTGTTTTTGGTTTTCTTATTTATTGTTCAATTTTCACACCCATAAGTGAGGATACTTCTTGTCATGGTATTATATATTTTTTTCTTTGTTTTCATGCCGATGTTCTTATCCCATAGTACCGGGTTCAATTTTCGTATGCAGTCTCTTGTTTGTCCTAGTCTATTTTTTATATCTTCCTCCGTTGTTCCTTTGTTTGATATTATGAAACCTAAATACTTACACTTGTATGTACCTTTGATTTGTTTACCTTCGTCTATTTCCAGCTGTTTTATTTCTGTATTCTCCGTTGTTAGGTATTCAGTTTTCTTTAGGTTTATTTCCATCCCATTATTTGTATATTCCTGCTCCAGTTTTCTCATCATAAAACTGAGGTCATCCTCGTCTTGTGCGATCACTATTTGGTCGTCAGCAAAACTTAGCGTATATAGATGTTCGTTCCTTACCGGTATACAAATTCCTTCGCACTTTCTTTTCCATGGTTTCAGGGTTTTCTCCAAGAATATTTTGAAGAGGGTGGTGGATGTGGAGCAACCCTGTAGTAGTTCCTTTGTCGTTTTAAATGGACTGCATATTCTATTGCCCGTTTTGATACCTACCTCGTTATTCTTGTAGAGTGTTTTTACCGCGTTTATTAATCTTCGTGGAACTTCGATGTCTTCCATTGCTTCCCATAGCTTAGTTCTAGGTATTAAGTCATATGTCTTCTTATAATCAACAAAAGCCAGATGGACAAATCTATTTCTGGCCATTCTTTTTTCTATTAGTTGTTCGACCGTGTAATTGAGAGTTCCAACCAAACAATTTGTTATAACTGAAAAAGCTATCCAAATATTTTGAACAAATTGAGAGTTAACGTTTCTTTTCAGGATATTGTTGATCATTATTAATAGGTCAATAACTAACAATATAGTTACACTCTTTTGTAAAATTTTGAATGTTATATTTCCATTTCATTTCGACTGTCTTCTGCCATGCTAAATATTTTTGTATTGATTCAATAGTATTCTCAATATGCGCCGATTTACCTATTATTTGAAGGCATCAATGATTTTTTATTACCATATCAGTTACAAATACACGATTGTTAAAATTTGTCTATTTCACCAGTTTAAATTATGTTAGATTTAAGTTCCGTCTTTCTATATTCTCAATATTTTTATAGCAGTTTTCCTGGCACTGGTAGAAATTTTCTTGTTTTACATTTACATGGTTCTTTATTAAATACAGTATAGCCCAAAATAAACAGTACTGAACTTGTAATTATTTTATTATTTTAAAATTACAAATTATTGACACTTTATAACATGTTCTAAATGAGTCCGTGAAGAAGGCTCTAACGGTATACTTTAATTCATTCATGGTTTTTGGTTCCTGTGGTTCCTGAAAATGTGCAGGATAGGGGAAGTCAGTAAATCGTGAAATAAATTTGTTTGGAAAATGACCCTGAAGAAATTGACGAACTGCGATAGTAGTATGGCAAGTTGCCTCATCCTGCTGGAAAAATTGGTCACGAAATACCAAATTACGTTCTCGACAAAATTGACGTAGATCAGGGATAAAGCGTGTTAAAATTTGTATGTACCTCTGTTGATTAAGTGTGACTTGCCTACCATTTTCTTCGATAAAGTTTGAACCATTGATTCCGTGTCCCGAAACTGCACACATACACTCACTTTTGCACCATGTCAACGAACTTCTTGAATTTCATTTGGTCTGAATAATTTTGGCGCGCACAAAGAGACATCGATGTTTTAATTTCAGTACTGTTTATCTGTTTATTTTGGGCAATACTGTATTATATTGAAATTCTCTATTTTTTAGATGTACTTACAAGGGTAGGGGTCATATCCAAAAAAATATTTTTGTGTTATTAGCTTTAAGTTCAAGGCTATATCTTGTCAAATCGGTTATGCATATTTCAAGTATTTAGTACTTGGACTAGTATATTTTCTGCGACCAGACCACAATTATTTTGTAATATCATTACATATATTTATGACGTTTTGGACTTTAAACCTAAATATCAATAAATAAAACTTATATAATCCCTCTGATATGATTATCCCTCCAGATACTGACAAAGAATGTAGCGTAGAATCTTTAAACTATTTTAAACTGTTTGTCCTCGTTTTAGTGTAGTGTTTTGTACAATTTTATGTTATTATTAATGTTTCCACATTCTACGCTTGCCGGATAGTTTATATTTTGCCCCTGAAGATGCTATTTTAAGCGAAAGTACTTGGGCTAGATTTAATTAACTTGTGCTCGATAATAGCCTTATTTTTCAAAGTTTATTTAATCTTAATTGAATTAAAATATTTGCGTGTGCGATAAACTTACTATCAGTGTGTTTACCTAATTTTAAATGTATGTAAAAATGTGAGTTTGATATACTATGTTATGAACCTAGCGATCCTGCAGTTGGATCCTGTACTATTTAAAACGATTTCCTGATAGGAAGTAGAAATGTCAAAAACTATTCAATTTTCTTCAAATAATTTGTTTCTAGCGGCATCTCAATATAATGTTTGTTATTAAAATTTGGAAAAACATACATTTATCTATGGTTTTTTAATACTAAGAGATTGTCATATTTAAATATTTCTAAAATATCTAAGTACAGCTATTAAAACTAGGACAATAAATTCCAACAAATGAACAACAATCTATTTTTACAGTTTACAAATTTATTAGAGACCCTGCTTCAAAAAGATTAGGTACAATTAACTACTTTAAAGATTAACAATTTGAGGTACAGGTATTATTTACAAAAACTAAACAACTTTGATTCTAGCAAGGACGAAATATTTGTATGATTACTATTTCTTTTAATTATCTACAACCAGTACATAATTTACCTTTACGGATATTTTTGTCCAAATTTGTATAAAGTATATGTGATGTATGTATACATATGGGATCAATTCCAAACAAGAAGAAATTATTAATAAATTAACTAAAAAAGGGAACGATATAAATAACTTCAACTTAGATCATTTATCAAAAGAAGAAAGAGAAAGAAAATAAACAAACAGATTCGAAGAAAAGTCGAGGAAGATGTTTGAATGGAGAGAAATAAAATTATTAAAATTATGTATGAAGAAAATTTAAAAATTCATGCAAGAACATGTAATGTAATACTGAGCATAAACCAAAAGTTTTCAATTTATTACCGTTATTATACAAGACAGAGAAGAAATAATATTAAGACGAATAAAACGTTTTTGTACTTTAGATGTCCGAGATAAAAAAGACCTAAATTGGCAAAGGATTATACAGCAAGTCTACTAGAGTTAATGCTTGAATAAATAGAAATATCTATAGCTTAAATATTAAATTATAGAGTTTTCAATTTAGATATAAGAATAGAAAGAAACGAGATAGGCTACATAATTACTGACAAAAAATATATATTCAACGATGTCAAAGTTCTTAATTAGTCCAGGCTGTGAGGCCGCTCCCGTTGGGAAAATGTTTCTGATTCGGTTTCTTCACGGATTCCGGTTCAAAAATGTCCCTTTAAACAAATCTGAAGGGTGCCGGGAGAAATTTTTGGGCAGAAATTGTTTAAACAATTTTTAAGTCCAAAAATAATATTTTTTTTTAATCTGGAAAACGTTTTTTTTTAGGTTTTTTGGGCCATTTTAAACAAAAAAGTCTTGTCTTTTTTCTCTAAAGTTGATAGTTTTCGAGTTATAAGCGATTTAAAGTCTGAAAAACGCGAAAATACGCATTTTTGAGGCTTGAAAAGACATATGTAAATTATTATTTTTGAGGTTACCAAGTGTCTAAATTAAAGTTTAAACATTCAACTTCAAGATTGTGAAGAGTAATCGGGGCTTATTTTAATTTAGACCGTTGTTTTTTAATTGTTAAGTATGCGCGTACACTCAAATTTTCAGCCGCCGCCGCGCGCTACCATGCGACTCTATCGTACTTATGCATAGTTTACATATACTTACAAATAATTATTATTTATTGAGTATATATTTATTTATATCAATTGAGTTATAATATAAATTTCGTCTAAAGTCTAATAATAGTTACATAAAATAATTGTACAAAAGATTGTTAAATAACACACTAATATCACTCAGTAAAAGTATCTTTGTTTTCACAAAAATCTAAATCACATCCACATAATGGTACACAGTTGACATAATTGTTCTTGAAGTTGCAAGCATTAGTTTTGCAAGTCTTTATGCATTTGCACGGTTTACCAACCCACCACTATCAGACATATAATATCCATATGGTGTAAAATCGAGAGTTTGATAGCGGGAATATATGGCATTTCACCAAATATATGTTTTAGCGAAAGCTCTTTACAAGTGTTGGTAAAGTGCGTCAGACGTACAAGGTATATTGGCTAGATTAAATTAAATTTTTCAGTCACACTGTCTTTTCGTCGAAGAGCAGCATTTTGTATTGTTATGTAAAAATCTACTTTAGGTTTTTGCACTAACTTAATATTGTTGATGTTATTACAAAAATACAAACTTCCTAATGATCGTTTAAGTAATAACAAATCAAGTATGAGCGCGCGATTGTTAAACAGGTAAAAACTTGCATTTTTGCGATAGTATATTGTTTTTAAACACCGCGCAATTTAAAATTAAGTTTACTAATATTAATATTTACTGCATTGTATTATATAAATAATAATTTAAAAATATTATTTACAATTAATATAAATAAATATATACTCAATAAATAATAATTATATTGTTCAAATTTGGAAGAAAAAAAAACTATATAGGTACGGTTATTACATTGCGATGATTAAATGAAATTATGAAAAAAACTATGTTAATAAACTTCAAGGATTTGTTCCTGTTTTTTTTTGCGTAAGTGTATATGTAAACTAGGCATAAGTACGATAGAAGCGCACTCTAGCGCGCCGCGCCTCGGCGGCTGAAAAATCGAGTGTACGCGCATATTTAACAATTAAAAAACAATGGTCTAAATTAAAATAAGCCCCGATTACTCTTCACAATCTTGAAGTTGAATGTTTAAACTTCAATTTAGACACTTGGTAACCTCAAAAATAATAATTTACATATGTGTTTTCAAGCCTCAAAAATGCGTATTTTCGCGTTTTTCGGACTTTAAATCGCTTTTTCGCGTTTTTCGAGTTATAACTCGAAAACTATCAACTTTAGAGAAAAATGACAAGAGACCTTTTTTTTTAAATGGCCCAGAAAACCTAAAAAACGTTTTCCAGATAAAAAAATATTTTTGGAATTTGTTTAAAAAAAATTGTTTAAACAATTTCTGCCCAAAAATTTCGCCCGGCACCCTTCAGATTTGTTTAAAGGAGACATTTTTGAACCGGAATCCGCGAAGAAACCGAATCAGAAACATTTTCCCAACGGGAGCGTCCTTACAGACTGGACTAAATAGCTTTACCAGAGACAGCGATTATAGAATGGTAAGAGTAAAACTAAAATTATACTGAATAACAGAAAGATCCAAAATGATTAGGAAGAAAGCCAACCCAATATGGAACGACCAGACGAACTTAAATGAATATCAAGGCAATATCAATAAAATCCTACAACAAAATGAATGCATGAATAATGTAAATGCCTTAAATGAAAATATCGTAGGAGCTATTCGAGAGGCTCAAGTAAAATGCTGCCCTAAAAGACGCCGAGTCGAAAAAATAACCATTGAAACAAAGAAACAAATGGAAACTAAAAGAAAAATCAAAGGAAAAGAAAGCATTGACGAAGAAGAACTGCTGAAAATAAACAAAGAAGTGTCAAAAGCTATAAGGAAAGATTTAAGGTAATTTAACAATGAAAACGTCCAGCGAACTATACAAGATAATAAAAGTCTGAAAGTCCTGAGAAGACGACTAAACAATGGAAAATGCGAAATACACAAACTAAAGAACAAAGAAGGAGCCCCCACATCAAATAGAGAAGAAATACTTTATATATTTGAAGACTTCTATCAAAAACTATACACAAGCCAAAGAGAAGAGCAAAAGAACTTGGAAGCCGCCGCATCACGCAAAATTATCAACCAGGGTTCAGAGCTCATGCCAGAGATCACACCAAGCGAAATCCAGAACGCAATAAAAAAATGATGAAAAACAACAAAGCGCCAGGCGAAGATGTGGTCGTAATAGAAGCTATAAAGATGGGCGGAAATAAAAATGTTGTTTAACCTTTGTCTAACAGATTTTTGCATACTAAAAACAATGCAGTAACAATTTTACTACACAAGAAAGGATACAAGGCGCAACTAGAAAACTGTAGACCAATCAGCTTATTAAACACATCTATTAGATTTCTACCAGCCCCGAGAATAAGATGGCTTCCGCTCAAAATTCGGAACAAATGATCACCTACAAATAGTAAAATCCTTAATAGAAAAGTCGATAGAATATAACAGACCACTGATACTTATCTTCGTAGACTTTCACAAAGTCTTCGACACTGTGGAATTAGACAGCATTATAACTGCTCTGAACAATAGTAGAATATATTACCGGCTTACAAAGTTAGTACAAACATTATAACAAAACGTCACAATGCGTGTAAAACTAGGTGACACCACCAGAGAAATTCATATCAAGCGAGGTGTAAGACAGGGCGACACTCTTTCACCTAAATTATTCTCTTAGATCTCTTATTTGTAGATTTGGTATTAGGCCTATTAGCGTTTCTTAGAAATTGATTAATCTACGGATTTCATAAAGCTGTAGTCATATTTGTCACATTTACTGCCAGCTATTTCTCAATATTTTACTTAGTCTTTATAGTGGCCTGGTGCATATTGATCTTAAATGTCTTGGTACCCAGACTAGTCTCTAACTATTCATTCACATTGCATGTTGGTTTCATTTCCGTCTTCTCTGCCTTTTGTATCGTATAATGTCGTATAGTCGTAGTTGTGACAGTCACTGCCAGCTATATCGCCATCTTTTAACAGGTCTTTATAGTGACCTGGTACATATTGATAATAAATAGCTACTCAAGCTAGTCTCTCACCATTCATTTGTATAACATACTGATTTTATTTCCGGCTTCTTTCAGCTTATTTGTATGATATTTAAAGGTAAAATCTCTGACAAATGGACTATACTAGGAATTGACTACCAATAAGATGAAGATTGGATTATGTTTTCTTAAATACAACCACAAATGTTTATACAATTGGATGTTCCTATTCTCCAAAACCACAGAATAAGAAAAAACATTCTGTGGTTAAGTCGACAACCAAGTGAATGAGTAGTATATTTAAAAGTTGTTACAGTTCATTGAAGGACGCAATAACAAAAAGAGTTACAGATTCTTTGATTTAATTCGAAATATTTAAAATTGCTACAAAAATTACGATTTCCACTATGTACTTAAAAATATATGTTTGATTTTTAAAAAGTATAAGAATATTTACACACAAAGAGTTTGAAAATATATCAGTAGTTATTAAATATACAAGGAAATATAAAAATATTATAACATAATTGTACACAGATGATCACAACATTAAGATTAATCTATTATATACATCCAATAGTCAATCACATCCTTTAAAAATAATTTAGAAATTTCACCAATCTAGTTTTAAAATAAAATAGACATAATTTTTTATTAAATAATTTTAGCTGTAATTCGGGTATAATTGAATGCAAATGTAGGCAAGGCAATAAAGCAGTAAAATAACCAAAACTTACCAATTTTTTGCAGTTGGATGGATCTAAATGAAACTTTGATTCGTAAGAGCGTTAGGAAATTTAGTGAACCAAAGTGATGATGTCAAAATAAAAATTTCAATATTAAACAACGAAAATGCATTTTTCAAAGTGCATTTCGAAGTGATGAAAATAAATTTCGAACTCGGAAATAATTAATTCACGGAAATGTGTTCAATATTACTACTTGGGGTTTTGAGTTCGCTGAACACGAATATTATTGCGGCAATGGTCTCCAGGGTATTTGGTGCCCAGGATGGTCCTTGTCTACTAAAGTTTTATGGAAATTCGATACAAAATCCATAAAAACTCGTAACTCGAGGAGTTTTGGGATCGCTGAACACAAATATTATGACGACGATGGTCTCCGAAGTACCTGGTGCATAGAATTGGAATCATCTCTTTGAGTTTTATGAAAAATCGACACAAAATCAGTGCAAAATGGTTAATCAGGAGTTTATTGGGTCGTTGAACACGAATATCTTGAATGCAATGGTCTACGTGGTACAGTCGCTACCAAATTATTGTAGGATTTATTATCTGCTTGTTATTATTAAGTCGTTTCTATTTGACAGAATTACCAACAAAATTAGTTAGCAGATATAAACATAAAAAAATAGTCATTTGTTTTAGTCTATTTGTGTATGGTAGATACCTCTCAAAACCTAACGACATCACTAAGATACAAATGACTGTTTGTAATGAGCTTAAGATAAGTTTTTCTGCAATAATTAATCAGCAACTGTACCTGGTGTTCAGGTTTGATCTCGTGAGGAACCCGTCTTTTGGAGTTTTATAGTAATTAGATACAAAATCAGTCCAAACTTTTTCTTTAGGTATCTTGAATACTAATTCATTGGTAATCGTAATAATATTTCTTGCAAAACTATTAGTTACTTGAATTCAAAGGTCACAATCGATAAAGAGACTGTAGAAATTGATCTTGATATACTATTGCATAGGATGTTTATGTTTAAAAAATGAAGAAGTAATGTAAGAATATCTGAAATGAAATGAAATGAAATAAATCGGATTTATATCAATGTTTCAAAATTTTAATATTATATAAGGACACGTTATGCAGTTAATGGAGATTTCTTGATTTACAAAGTGAAATGGACACTGGGTCAGGACAGATATAAATCTATAACAACTGAAGAATCAGAAACAG
Organism: Diabrotica balteata; assembly: GCA_918026665.1. Classification (NCBI taxonomy): domain Eukaryota; kingdom Metazoa; phylum Arthropoda; class Insecta; order Coleoptera; family Chrysomelidae; genus Diabrotica; species Diabrotica balteata. Next base: position 148,279,530 of record OU898278.1, on the reverse strand, counting down.
TAAGACGTGCATGTCACGTAGCCTCAGCCGATGTGAATTTGACTGAACTATGCCATTAAAAATATCTTTAGAAAAATTCCTACTTAATAAAAAAATAAAATGTTTATTATTATTATTAATTATTAAAATTCTTCAATGTAAATTGACTGAAGCAGGCATTGCGAGCATACAGTGCTCTGCTGCTGCAGATAAAAACTGTAACTGCAATAGAAATGGCAAAAAATATTAGTAAAAAATGTTGCAGAAGATACTGACATACTCGTGCTACTTACTGCCCCCCACTCCATCGGACATTAAACCCGTTTACCTTATGAAATCTGATTGGCAAAATAAACCAAAAGAATTTGATTCTTCTAAGAGTTTAGAGTACCCTCCATCTATGAAAGAAGACATTTTATTGTTGCATGCGATAACAGGTATCTGCTACTTTTGATTAAAGAAAAATGAAAATTCTTACTACCTTTCAAAAAAATCCACAATATTGGATGCACAAAAATTTAAACAATATGATTTGTCAATTGATGAAATTAATTTGAACATAGTGGCCATCTACCTCTGGTAATATACAATGGCTCATTTAGCTTTAAAATACTAACATACTAGAGCAGTATAAACAGAGTATCACGCAGTTCACAGAAAAATATAAATGTGGAATGTATTTATTTGCAACTGCAAAAAAACCAAAAAATTGTGCCGGATAAAATTTTCTTAACAGTCGATCCGTTTTCTCAGCATTTGAAGAAAGTAGGTATATCTTCAGTAAATCGGATGATAGCATTGGAAAATTTAGCTACATTTAAAAAATAAAAGATGCCACAATGAGCAAAAATAAGAATATATAACCAAGTTATAATTAAACTAAGAAAAACATCGTATTAATCTGGGCCACATACTTCGAAACGATAAATACACTGGGCAACAAGTCTTCATTCGGCCATATAATTAAAGAACTCGAATACCATCTATTTCGCCGCATAATACAAGGAAAAATAAAGGACAAGAGATGGATTGGTCGAAAAAAACTTTCATGGTTGCGTAATATTAGATAATGGTGTGGTACCATAGTAGAATATTTAGTAGATGCAACAGTCGATAGAGAACGGTTTCGGGAAATTGTAAACATAATGGTGGCCAACGTCTGCATAAGCACACGCTACCTAAAGAAGAAGACACGTCAACATGCTAAGAACAGTAGAGTAAAGAAAAGGCTTAGGAAGAAAAAATAAATCTAAGAAGAAGAACTAAGGAATATCAGAGATTGAACTGACCTCAGTATTGAACCGATATTTTACATTGTAAAAGATACTAAAGTTTTTGAAGAAGTAATTGTCAACCTTCGTTAAAAGGCAGCACATCATCATCTTCAACCTGTATGCGTCCACTGCTGGACATGAGTCTCCCTCAGCTCTTTCTATCTGTCTCTCTCTTGTGCGGCTTGCATCCAGTTATTGCTAACACGCTTCAGGTCCTCAGTCCATCTAGTTTGTGGGCATTTTCTGCTCCGTATTGCTTTCTGCCTTGGTCTCTCTTTAAAATACGTTTTGTCCATCGGTTATCTAATAATCTGGCGACGTCTCCTGCCCAATTCCATTTTAACGACGCGATTTTCTCGATAGAGTCTATTGTTTTTGTTCTACGATGTATTTCTTCATTTGGGATTCGAGACACCCAATATCTGGAGGTCCATAACCATCAAGTCACGCAAATCTTATTAACTAGCTTTTTTGTAAGTGTTAATTTGTCCGCTCCTTAAGTGATCACAGGTAATACACATTGGTCAAAAATTTTTCCTTTGGTGCATATGGGTAGATCTAATTTAAATACATAGTTTAGTTTACCAAACGCTGCCCAGGCTAATCCTATACAACGTGGGAGCTCACATGTCTGGTTATCTCTGCCTAACCGAATTTCATTGGATTAGTCATTATTTTCATCTTCTTCATATTAATCTTTGGTCAGACCTCCAAGGTATAATAGGATATAATTTTTCACACATTTTTATTGCATCATCCACTGTGTCTTCTTGCCGTACTCCTCACTGTATACAGAAATTATTTGTTTCTGGTTCAGATAGTCTTACGCTAGCTGTAGCATTTTTGTAGATATATTTGATTATGTTAGTGCAGTGATGATCTATTCGGTATTGTGTCACTGCCTTTAACATTTTATGATGGCTTATGCTATAGAATGCTTTCTCGTAGTCGACAAATATCAGTGCCAATGGTTTGTTGTATTCTGCAGAATTCCCTATTAGGTTCTTTATCACTAATAAGTGGTCGTTAGTGCTGTATTACGATCTAAATCCAGCTCGCTCTCTAGGCTGACAGAAATCTAATTTAGCGTCCAGTCTTTTTTTGATAGTTGTGAAAAGTTTATATATGTGTGAAAGTAAACTAATAGGACGGTAGTTTTTTAAATCTGTTATGTCTTCTTGCTTGTGTAATAAAGTAATGACTGCATTATTCCATTAAGGAGTTTTTCCTCGGTAGATAGATTTGGTGAAAAGCTTGACCAAAGCCTGCATAATTTTATTTCCACCAAGTTTGATTGTTTCGATCACTACAACATCATCGCCAGGGGATTTGTTATTTTTCATTTCTAAAAGTGCCGTTTTGATTTCGTATGGTTCTGGCATTAATTCTAATCCCCGGATTTTGGGCATGGGCTAACCTTGCTTTTCGTCGGTGCTCTTATACATATCGTGATAAGAGGATTCGACAACCTCAAGGATTTTGGTTCTATCAGTAGTAATTTTACCATCTGGAAGACGACACAATAAGAAAAAAATATCCAACTTGTATTCTGTTTTTACTAATGATAGGTTGGACAATTTATATTAAAATCGCAAAGGCCCCAAAAATTTTAGAAAATGAAAATATTACTTCCAAAGTGATAAAGATCAAAAAAGTATAGAAAAGTACCAAAGTACTTTTCTATACTTAGGGGCGCTACAAAATATATAAGGGGCCTCACAGAATATGTTGCAAAACTACAAAATACAGGGACAAATACGTTCTTTGACAAAATTAAATTAAAACATTAGATGAAACGGAATAAGATGGATTAAAAGAGAATTGTAAAGAATATGAGGAAGAATCAAGTGGAGGTGTATGTTAAAAGATACCTAAAGTATGAGACAATAGATAAATGAACAGCTAGTTTTTACTTTTGAAAGTCAAGATTTTTTCTTTTAATAGTTTAACAATTTTTTACCATTTATACCCATACAGCCACTAATAAAAACTAACAGGATTCAATAAATTAAATAATAATACAGTAATTTACCACACGACATAAATTAAATATAAATCAGTACTCATTATATCTCTTTACATTAAATAAATATCATACAATCTTTTAGACCAGTCAAATATATTCAGAGTGCTAATTATAGTACTTATGGGATTGGTAGGTATAGGAGTTTTACTTTGAAAATATTGACAGTGAGTAAAATAGTGGCAAACTACTGATTTAGATCTACCGTTGCCTTCCAAAATATTTTTTTTATATAATAGTTCCTTTGTTTATTTTCCTGTCATAACTAAACGATACAGTAGATTCCTAAGGTATACCTGTGGGAATTGATTAAGGGCCTAAGACCATACTTGACTAGCTTAACTGCAAATATCTGTTACCTCGACTGTTGTGCTAACTCTTGTGTCTTGTGGTTTGCACTGATTTGCTTATTTATCTCTATATAGTTTTCATCTCTGTGATCAAAAATTTTTTCAAGCCAGTAATTTTTCAATATCTCCAATTAACAGGCTTACAAAGAACAATACAAATATACTTTTGAATTTACTGAAGTACAAAGATTTACAACATAATATAGTTTTTGTAAGCAAGAGTTATACCTTTCTGAAGTATTGGATGTAAACGCACTAACATTCGCTAAATATAGCAAGTGATCATAATTCAAAGAGTGTCCAGTTTTAAATATCTTGGTTGCCATATTACTGAACAACTAGATCCAGATCAAGAGATAAAATGTAGAATCGAGATAGACCGCACGACATTTTTAAAAATGAGGTCATTCTTTTGTAATGATAACTTGCAACTTCAACTTCGCAAGCGCATGGTTAAATGCTACATTTGGTCAGTCCTCTTATACGCTGTCGAAGCATGGACATTAAAAATATCCACGATTAATCGTCTGGAGGCCTTTGAGATGTGGATGCACAGGCGTATACTAAAAATTCCATGGACGGCTATGGTGACAAATGTGGAAGTCCTTGAAAGAGCAAATGCTGCTCGCGAGCTGCTTGATAACATCAAATGTAGAAATATGGACTATTTTGGACACGTAGTAAGGAGAGACCAATGTAATATTCTTCAACTTATTATGATGGGTAAAATCGAAGGACGCAGAGGAATTGGTAGAAAGCAGGCCTCTTGGTTGAAGAATATCAGGGAGTGGACAGAAATAAAGAAAGCTGAGCAACTATTTAGAATAGCTCGAGACAGAGACAGTTTCGCCATGTTAATCGCCAACGTCAAGGGGACTTGATAGGGCACGTTAAGAAGAAGATCATAAGTTCGTACTGTGTAAAATCCGAATGGAAACAGATATATCTATATGGTAGAAATAATGAATCAGAATGCACCATGAAATTGAAAGTTAAAAGAATACACACAGAATAAACTAAACAAAGCGTCCATTTTAAAAAAAGGATTTTTTTCAAACGGACCTTTTAAAAAAGGTCCATTTTCCAGATAAAATACGGTATGGTAGTAATAGAATTGAGGCCTACAAACTCCAGCGTATCTTAAGGTAGTGTGGCTCACTCATATATTTATTGTACACGGCCGACCTACCTACTTCTGATCAGTATTTCTTGGCATTATTTGCTGATGACTCGTCATCATTCCGTCCCGCACAAATTGGATCGAAGCATTTAGAAGGTTATCAGTCTACTTAGGCACCATTTAGACGTGGTTAATAGAATGACGAATCAGAGTTAATGAAAGTAAATTAAACCATGTAATTTTTACAACTAAACATCTGACATGTTTATGTTTATCTATACAACCAAAAAATCAAGATATACCTCAATCCGATATTGCAAAATAAAACAACATTTATCTTGATAGACGACTTATTTTCAGAAACCACATCTTGAATAAACGAAGACAACTTGGATTAAATTTATATATTACTTCTACATATCTTTAGAGATAATTCGCTTATAAATCATCTTATTCATAGGTATCCCTACATCTGCCAGCAACAAAAACTGTAGAAAGCCATAGGACCTATTACAGTGAGAAATAGGCAAATAAAGATTAAGTCTGTAAAATTTTTGTATACAAAATTATATTTTATAAGTATTACTCTCTCAATACCAAATCAAATGTTAATTTGTATGCTATTTACTATTAACTACACTTGCACTATGTTTATCTCATTTGTAAAACGACAGTCATCAGGATCCTTCAAGTAGTATTTTTTGTATGGAGCACAGGCGACTAACAAAAAAAAACAAACAAATTTTTAGAAGTATAAAAAAAAACTCGAAGTAAAATACGAGAAGCAGAGAGTTAACATTTAGCCAAACAGCGTCATGAAACTGAAGAACTTGAAAATATATACGAAACGTTTCACATGTATAAAAAAATGGAAGAAGTGGCTGATATTTTCAAAAAGAGACAAACTGTACTGCTACATGATGAACATTATAAAGTAATACTAGAAGTAGAAGACAAACTTAATGAATGGGAAAATTACATTACAAACCAATTCGAAGGACAAAACTGCGATGGACCCCTAATAACACGCTCTGAGGTAATACAAGCCAGAGAATCAAAAAATGGCAAAGCGACAGATCCTGATACAATTTTAGATAAAATAAACAGGCTTATAAATGATAGCAACGTTTTAGACTAATGTAGCGTAGACGTACTCTCTACGCTACTTTACGAAGTAGAAGGGTGGACGTTAACAGCAGTAACTATAAAGAAGTTAGCGGCTCTAGCAATGTGGCTGTATCAACGCATACTGATAATACTTTGGACAGACAGAGTGACCACACAGAGGTATTAAGACGAATGGGTAAAGAGGTGGAATTGTTAACAATTGTTAAAAGGAGGAAAGCGTCATACATGAACCACGTGTTCCGTAATGACAAGTAAAGTCTGCTACAGCTTATTGTGGACGTCAAGATTGAAGGTAAAAGAAGTTTGGGCAGAAAGAAGAAATCCTGGCTGAGAAACTTGAGAGAATGGTTTCAAATATCAGAAGCTGCGAACATAATACATGCGGCACAAAACAGAGAAACCTATCGTTTGATAATCGCCAACCTTCGGTAGAAGACGGCACATAAAGAGGAAGAATGTTTTAGAGGCTGTAACTTCATTTTTTAATACCATTTATATCAGTGGACACTTACTTGTTGATTATAGAATCATCATTTTGTTAAGCTACTAATTGAAAATTTTGCTAAAGATAGTATATGGCCGTGTCTATAATAAACGTGAGGAATACCTACGTGACAGACAGTTTGGTTTCCGTAACGGGTTTATAACGAGAGAGGCATTGTTTGGGATAAACGTACCTGCTCAAAGATGTCATGATATACCTATAGACATGTAATGTTGTTATTTTGACTTCCATGTGCACGTGAAACAATTTAAGAGAGAATTTAAAGCAATATATGAAGGACTAGCCCTTTGAATTAGAAATAATGCGGAACAATATATTATGTATTATGTTGAAATTAACAATGACATTAGATATGACGATTGATAACATATTTAAAAAAAAAGAAAGTCAGTTTATTACATTAAAATGTAAACAAACATTTTCCAAAAAATCTGTTTCATCACAAGAAAAGGATATATGCCAACAACAAAAAATTAAATTGTTATTCAGGTTAAAAGTAGTAGAAAAATTCCACGAGGAAACTAAGTTCCTGTAGCTGGCTGTATACCATATATCACAAAAAAAATTTGTTAAAATCGTTTATAAAAGGTATATAAAAATGCCTCAAACGGGCTATCACAAACACATTGCAAAACGTTTTCGGAATAAACAATCCATCATCAGTGCAAACGGTTGTACATGCTAGTAGCCACCAAAATATATGGGTAAAAACCCTTTAAATGTTATAAATTTGAAATTGTTTTACATTATTAGTATTTCTAATTTCTGATGGTTAAATGACTCGTTAAATATCAGCAAATGACTCTATTCATTAAAATATTTTGAAGATGTTCAGAAACAGTTAACATGAAAAGACTTCCATGTTTATTATTCAGGGAAATGTAAAAGGCCGAAGATCACGAGGAAGATCCCCAACAAGATGGATCAACCAAATTAGAGGAATATGCAAAATACCTACACATGAGTTAAAAAAGAAAAAAACCAGAGACAAAGAACTTTGAAGATGGACAAATAGGACATCGTGATGACCAACTACACTCTCTTCGAGGGGTTAGGACTAAAGAGAGAGAGAGAGAGAGAGAGAGAGAGAGAGAGAGAGAGAGAGAGAGAGAGAGAGAGATTTGCTATTTTTTTAAGAAATTTACACTGTATCGCATATACACACCTTTTTTGAAGTATGTTTTACTTTTTCTTTAAAAATATATGTTTAAGATGGATTCTCTTTAAGATATTATTTGCTATAAAAGATTTTCACAGTCTCTGTTATACTACACTTTCCATTCCTTATAAATTTCCCAAAATTAGTTAGATAAATTTTCTGCAATGATGCCAAATTTTCTCACTTAACAAAACAATGAACACAACTATTGCACTATTAAAATACTTGACTGGTTCATTTCCTTTATTTCCCTTCTTAGCTAACAGTCTGACCTCGTAACTATTTATAAACACTAAAATGTCCTTCGCGTTTATCTTAACAGTCATGATCCTCGTAGGAGTCCTCCCTCAAGAAATTGGACGACGGCGTTCTGATGACGTAGGAGCTCTCGGTAGAGGCCGGAGTGAGCAAGGGAGTTCCTTGTAAGCTAATAGCCAGCGGAAGAGCCGTCGGCGTACAAAGACTGGTAGCTGTTCCGCGGTTCTCGGTAACCGAACGGTAGCGTACTGGTCGTGAAAGTCTGAAAAAACAAAAACTGTATTATATTGGGTACGCAACACTAGTTATAATAAATAATATATTTTTAAATACTGTTTTATATACATAGATTTGGTTTTCGATGCATTTCACTAAATAAAATTATATATCGAGAATCGAGATTATCCTATGTTTTTTTTGCCTTTTTATTTAGATGCCTTTTGCTACTGGTGTTTCCCTGAAGCCCTGAAGAAAATGAAAAATAATCGAACCCCGGGTGAAGATGGAATAGTATCAGAAGCACTAAAAATTGGAGGGGATGTATTACTTGAAAAAATTAAACAACTTTTCAATATCTGCCTTCACAGCGCCAATATTCCAACAGACTGGAACAACGCTACTATGATTCTATTACACAAAGCAGGAGACAAAGCAAATTTAGAGAATTACAGACCGATTAGCCTCCTCAGTCATATATATAAGTTGTTTACGCGAATACTAGTTAAGAGAATGGAAAGAAAATTAGAGACTTATCAACCAAGAGAACAGGCAGGATTCCGAAAAAGTTACGGAACAAATGACCATCTACAAAGTATAAAAACCTTAATAGAGAAAGCAGTGGAATACAATAAACCTCTAGTTCTAATATTTATCGATTTTAACAAAGCCTTTAACACAGTTGAGCTAAGCAAAATATTACAGGCGCTTAAAGAATGCAGGCTAGATTATAGATATACCAAATTATTATACAAAATATACCTGCAGGCAACAATCTCTGTCAAATTACATACTAACAGTAATCGCATAAAAATAGAACGGTGGGTTAGACAAGGAGACCCAATGTCACCTAAACTTTTTAATACGGTACTAGAACATGCTTTTAAGAATTTGGATTGGATGACAAAGTGAATAAAAATAGATGGAGAATATCTAAACAACTTACGTTTCGCCGATGATATACTTATAATAGCTGAAGATCTAGGTATGGCAAGAGAGATGGTACAGGAACTCGTTGTGGCTACAGAAAATGTAGGTTTAAATATAAATATCTCGAAAACAAAAATCATGACCAATTTGGTGCCCAACCAGAACATCAGTATTGGTGGGAAAGAAATAGAACTCGTAGATAGATATAAATACCTGGGACATGAAATTATGATTGGCAGAGATAACCAGACTCATGAACTGAAGAGAAGAGTCGGCCTTGGGTGGGCAACATTTGGAAAACTGAGAGAAACTTTTAAAAGTGAGCTGCCCACATGCCTAAAGAGAAAGGTATTTGATCAGTGCGTCCTCCCAGTCTTGACGTACGGAGCAGAAACACTTACCTTAACAAAAGCAGCAGCTACTAAACTGATAGTCACGCAGAGAAGAATGGAGCGGTCCATGTTAGGAATAACTCTCCGAGACAGAATAACAAACGAAGACATCAGGAGAAGAAGCGGAGTGACTGACATAATCGAGAAGATAGCCAGACTAAAATGGAGATGAGCAGGACACATAGCCAGAATGACAGATGGGCGATGGACAAAGAGGTTATTGGAATGGAGGCCAAGGGAAGACAAGAGAAGCGTCGGTCGACGACCTACAAGATGGACTGACGATTTAAGAAGACTCAATAAAAACTGGAAAAGAGCGGCGCAAGATAGACGGGGTTGGAAACATGAGGAAGAGGCCTATGTTCAGCATTGGACTCTTGAGGGTGGATGATGATAATGACTGGTGTTTCACTTATTTCCGTATCTAACGACACTATTAGAACCGTTAGGTTGTTTCCAAACTCATCTCCTACTTCCTTTTGAAATGTGTAGTATAAAAGTGTACAAAAAGTGTCTTATATAGGAATTCATAAATTTTTTAGTAGAATTATTTTTCAATAAACAATCAAAACGTCAAACTCATCATTTTGCTCATAAACTAAAAGGTTGTCTATTTAGAGATTTGGCATCAAAAGACAACTTTTTAAAAAATAGATACACAAAATGAGTTACCAATACCTAAACTCCAAAACCTCTTAACTACTTTTTTTTCGTTTTTCATATTTTGGTCTTTTTAATGTATCACAACTCCTACCATATTTTACATATTTTATGAGTGAAATATTTCGATATCTAGGGCTTTCTGTAGAAGTTTAACTAAACCTCTCATCTGCACCTGTCATTAGTTTGATTCCATAACCTCTCAACTTCTTGGTTCACTATAATGTGTTTAAGAAAGAGACTCATCAAGTAAGTATCTCAATTTATTATTACACTTCTAAACAATTGAAGTAGATATTACGAAAATGTGTATTTTATTTTTTGTTCATAAGGTCAAATAGAAAAATGGAGTGATATAAATAAAGATTTATTTTTACTTCGTATTTTCATACAGATGAACCGAGAGAAAGAAATTCTTTAAGAAAAAAAAATAGAAAATAAAGAAAAATTGTAAAATTAACAACCTAAAATTTCTATTCCTGCTTAATTTTTAATATCCCGAAAAAAAAACGTAATAGTGTGTGGGTCCACCTCTGTGTCGCCTTAGTGCTCTCACTCTATTTGGAAGACCTCTTATTAAATTATTAATGAACTGCTGCGGTATACGTTCCCAAATCGCGCGTAATGTGTTGGCCAACTGATCTAAGGTTTGGGCGGTTGAAGGAGCCTGTTTTGTTGCCTAGACATTTCGGCCCAAACATGTTTAATGCAATTCATATCAGCTGAACATGGAGGCAGTTTCATTCTTGTAATACCATGAGCTTCTATACACTCGTTGACAATTCTCGCACGGTGAGGGCGAGCATTATCATCAATCAGAACAAATTGTTCACACAATGAACAAGTTGTTGCACCAAAAAATGGAAGAACTATTAGTACTATGACTCTGTCTTGATATTGTGTAGCAATCGTTGTTTCATTAGTTAAGACGACTAAGTCCATGCAACCGTCAAAACATATGCCTCCCCACACGCAAATGGATCCACGTCCAAAAAGAGAGGTTGGGACTCTCAGATTTTCATTGTAACGCTGTCCTCTTTCTCTCCACACCCATGTTCGGGCATCATTCGTATACAAACGAAATCTGGACTCGTCAGTAAAGAGACAATTTCTCCAATTTTCGAATTCCATCGCCCAGCGATATCAGCATGCACGTTGCTCTCTAGTTGGTCGTGGATGGCCGTGAATGTTGGGTTTCTTCTTGTCGTTAGAACTACAAAACGGTCTTGCCGACGAGTTATAGATCATTCTCCTTCTCCTCTATGCCTGTATGTTGCAGATCCAGTTGCTACATACCGATTCCATGCACGACTTATCTCACTTTGCGACATATTTAGCCTCATAGCAACCTCCTGTTGAGTTATACCTTGTTGGATCCAACGAACCAATCCCTCGAGCTGCACTAGTTATAAACATCTTTGCGGCATAATGGTTTTGTGATAAATAGATTTCTTGATTTATTGACAACTGGTAAAGCCAATACAAGCACTTTTATACGAATGATATATTCATGTTTGGAACAACATTTCTCTCTTTGTACGAGATAAAGGCCGATAAGAGTAGGGAGAAAAAAACCACATGCAAAAAATATTGGCAATAAAGATAACATATAGAGTATAGTACAGGCAATTATTCGAAAAATTGTTTTAAAATTATTCACTTCAATTGTTGAGTAGTATATTGCTTTATTACTGCTGGCAAAGATTTTAATTTATAATTAATGCCATACGGTTAGTGAACAAATTACTAATAATAATGATAAAAAGAAATGAAAGAATAATGAAAAAAATTTAAACATTTTTTGTAACTTAATTTATAAAATTGTTTTATTAGTTTAGGAGAATTTAAGCTCTATAAAATAAAATAAAATTAGTCAAATTAGGGACTTTTAATAAATTTTTAATGTGGTTGTGACGGATTCATTATTTTTGTGTGTAGGTAGTAAATATATGTACCTACTTAGTAAAAACTCTCTGTACGTATCTAATACTGTTTCTTGAATTGAAAATTATTGAATTTTTTCCCTTTATAATTTCAGCATGTTTTCTTATGCCAAACGGTTAGGGAATCAGGCACTAATTGATAGTAATGGTGAGTCAAAACATAGCAGAATTTCTATAGAATTTCTATAGAAAATTTGGACATTTTTCCGGCTTAAGAGAATGATCAATTTAGCGACCTTAGAACTCCTTAACAATTCTTTACTGAAGAGATACCTTACATTATGGACGAGAATGTAGATCCTATGGTAGACTGTATGAACCATGATGATATAAATAATTTTAATCTGGTTGAAGCAACACTGAATGGAATTATTGAGACTGATTAAGAGACTGAAATAGATAACTTAATAGGAATAGATAAGACTGAGCTTCGGCTACATAATCGACGGGTCGATTAACTTTAAAGAAAACAGAAATAATTAAAATGTGACTAATATTGACTTCGGTGAAGTAACTGAGACTATTGCTAAACGTGACTTCAATGAAAAAAGCCATATTGAAAACGTGGCTAATATAAACTTGGGGAAAGTTACTGAAAATTTTGCCCAAGAAGAAGTTGAGGAGATAACTAAAACTGGACGAAAACGGTCAAAAAGACATTTAGTTGAAAGGGAGACTTGGGAGAAACAGACGAGCAAGAAAAAAAGACTACAAGACTACTACAAAGAAGAAGTAAAAGATCAATATAATTGCAAACGTAGTGCACAAAAACAGAATATTAGTATGTTTTGCCATTTATTTTCCGAGAAAGATAGACGAGATATATTTGAAGGCTATTGGCAAATTAAATCTTGGGAAGATAAGCATATATTCGTTAAATACAGGGTAATGTATACCTCGGTTAAAAGAAGAAAGAGTCAGAAGAAGATTTGGAAGACAAATTGGAATACAGATTGGACGAAGAAATAAAAGTACTTCTAAAGAATCTAGTGAAAAGAAACAACCAAAATACTAAGATTACAGTCTGATTTATCGTCTTTTTTTAAATAGTCAACTTGTTCGCGAACGCAAGAAGTTTTTTTTTAAATATCCTTGATATATGCAAATGGTCTATGCGGAACTGGATTTCTAAATATACAAAAAATGAAAAAAGGATAAAGCTTTTCTAAATCTTCAAACAACCAAAATAGTATTACCAGAATGGCAGCACAAATGAAAATTAAATGAAATAATGATAGCGCTTCATTAATTTTTTTAAAAAAGTTCCTGAGTGATTTAAACAAACTTGAGTCCCATTACTACCGGAAAAGATCGTACAATCTTCACTTGGAACCTATTTGGCAATCAAAAATGAGTTTATATTTGCAGTACAAAAAGGAATGAATGGCAATTAAAAATCAGTTTCTGAGCTGCACTACATTCAACAAAGAGTTCTAAGAAATAAATCTAAGCCTATTTTTACCCCGCAAGGGCCAATGTGATATGTGTACTTCTTAAAAAAAGGCAATTTGACTGAAAATGAGTATTATTTGCGTATTTTTAGAAAGAATATGGCACGATCAGCGAAAGAAAAAGATAAGAAAGACATTTCACTATGGACCTACAAGCAGTGCTTTTATCACCTCGTACGTAGACATCTGCTTTATACTATGGAATATGTGGATGTGTTCATCATTTTACCATTTTTGATCTGAAGATGAAGAAGGGCTTGTTTTATATCTGATACGAAGGTAAAGAATAGGTAAGTCCACATTTAAATTTGATTACAAATATCAATCTACTATTATATGTAAATTGCTAAACTCTGCTAACGAGTCTACTTCCAGTTTGTACAACTTCGTTGATGGTTTGGATACAAACCCAGGAGACGAGATAATATTTTATAGTGATGGCTGTGCGGCGCAGACCAGAAATGTCTTACTAAGTAATGCTTTGTCTGCTTTAAGTAAAAATAACAGCATCACAATAGTGCAAAAATTTTTAGAAAAAAATCATATTTAGGCATAATAACATTAAACCACTATACTCGATGCCACTGAAACTAAATAACAAAAATTGATCATTTACAGGAATTACAACTATTTCTAACAAAAGACGTTCATTCATTTTATAATCAATTAAAGCACGATTAATGTGGTATAATAGGTATAAAATTATATGTACCGGGTGGTCCAATAAAATAACTTTCAAGATTCTGGATTAATCGCTAGGGGGCGTAACCTGCGAAAAAAATTTTGAAAACCAGTTTTCTGGGAAATATGTCCAATTATACCAAGTGTTAAATAAGTAAACTAGAAAGAGGCATAAATTCTGCACAAAGTTGTTGAAGTACTTTTTTTTTATTTTTTGAAATAAAGGGTGGGGGAGAGTGGGAAAGTATTTGTGGATAAAAGCCTATAACTTTGGTTTGGATCAACTGATTTTAATGAAATTAGTGTCATTAGGAAGAGTGTATGGATGAATTAATTCACATCTACTATAAAATACTTGCATTTAGTTTTAATAGTCGTAGGTAGTCGTATACTTTGAAATAGAAAAAATTAAAATTTGTTTTTCTTCAAAATTTTTAAAAGAAACACCTATTTATTGTAAATTATAATAGAACTGGATTAAATTCTTAACAAAATGGAGCAAACAGCATGTTAATAGCTTTTGTTGAATTCGAGATATGAATAAAAACTCATAAACATAAGTAAGTATAGTATTGACACACCCTGTATTATAAATTACATTAAAAAATAAGTCAGTAGGTATTTTCAAATTTTTTTATAGCAGAAGAATCTTAATGTTGATACCTATTTTGTAAAAAATAGTTTTTTCGAAACTAAGTAGGCTACAACAATGAATTTGACGGGGAGTTCATATTGTTTATTTATTAACAGCAGTCAAAAAATTGTTAAGAAGTGCTATATTATAATTCGAATTAAAGATTGTACTTTTTTCAATAGATATTAATATTGTTAATATTAGTAATTAATTATCAGTACGAATAATTCGTGATGAGTATATCAAATTGTATGATATGATGGGAGTTTATTTCAAATGTCACCAAAATGCCGCTATTGCCTCACGTATATATTTTGTAAGATATCCTGTCAGGAAACATTATGGCAAAGAAGTATTTGAAAGAAAGGCAAAAAGATTAAGAGAAACTGGTAGATTTTCTCGTCCTTGTGTTAAACGACGTAGTAGAGTTATGACCGAAGATAATTCAATCAATTTTTTTGCTTTAATTCAACAGAATCCACATATAAGTAGTCCGAAATCTCTACTTCTTTGCCACAATGTCTCCTGCCAGGATATTTTATAGAATATATACGTGAGGCAATAGCGCCATTTTGGTGATATTCGAAATAAACTCCAATCATATCATACAATTTGATACACTCATCACGAATTATTAGTACTGATAATTAATATATTACCAATATTAATATCTATTGAAAAAAATGCAATTTTAAATTTGAATTATAATACATATAACACTTCTTAACAATATTTTGACTATTGTCAATAAATAAACAATATGAACTCCCTGTCAAATTCATTGTCGTAGCCTACTATGCAGTTTGCTCCATTTTGTTAAGAATTTAATCCAGTTCTATTATAATTTACAATAAATAGGTGTTTCTTTTAAAAATTTTAAAGAAAAACAAATTTTAATTTTTTCTATTTCAAAGTATACGACTACCTACGACAATTAAAATTAAATGCAATTATTTTATAGTAGATGTAAATTATTTGATCCACGCTCTTTCTAATGACACTAATTTTGTTAAAATCGGTTGATCCAAACCACAGTTATTGAAAAAATAACTTTTTATTTGAAAAAATAAAAAAAGTACTTGAACAACTTTGTGCAGAATTTACGCATCGTTCTAGTTAACTTATTTAACACTTGGTATAATTGGACATATTTCCCAAAACACTGGTTTTCAAAATTTTCTTCGCAGGTTACGCCCCCTAGCGGTTAATCTAGAATCTTGAAAGTTATTTTCAGCGATTTCTCTTGGCCACTTTTACTAAGGAATTTTTTCTCCTAAAGTTATAACATGACCACCATGAGCTTATTGGACCACCCGGTACATTATGCCTACCTAGATAGTACCAGCTATTGTGTGATAGTAGGCACTTCCTTTCACCTACAATTTTGAACTAAGCTTTTAGTTTTAATTATTTTTTAGATGAAAAATTTGTTAATTAGGGATGTAAGCTATAATTATTTGTAAATTTTTTTTTACCATTTTGATGTTCTTTTAAACACCAATTAAAACTTTTCCAGTATTATTATTTTTTATTTTATAATTTCGAAACCTCTTTTTTAGAATTTTGGGATTGAGAATGTAAGTTCAAAAACTGACAACTAAGTACCTTAAATCATTTATGTGAACTTAAATTCAGTAATTTTAAACAGAAATCACATGGAAAACGTTGTGCCTTTATAAAAGAAAAAAAAAACAGATATTCTTTGTCAATTTACTGCTATAAACAGTTTTTTGTCCTAACTGTAAAATTGAAGATTTTCAGTGAACAACACAATCGCTATTTTTGAATGTTGTTAATAATTTTTTCATTATGTATTAAAATTTGTTCAAATGTATCTGTACTTGAGGGTCTTATTGTATTTGATCTGTTGAACATTTTTTGCTGTTTTTTTCTGGGAGTAAGGAGCCAGATTTATGTATTAACTGTCTCACGTATACATACTTGTCTACTGTCTCAAGTGTAGTGTTGTTTATTATTACATCTTGAACATCTACTGGCTCGTTGTATATGGTTTTTATTTTTGTTATTTAGGTCGCTTATAAGTTCTGAAAGTTCTGCAAGATTGTAAGCAATCAGAACGACGTCTGTTGCAAATATTAGATGGCTAAGTAAGGTATAAGGTAATATATTTTCTACAGTTGTAGTGAAGAGCTAACTTCGGAGATATAGCGTCTCCTTGTCGGGCGCCTCTGGTAGTGAGAAATTCTTAAGTGTTTTTTGTTATTATGAAGTTATTTTGATAACTATTGTCTACGACGGGATAGATTTTAATTCTATTTAGAGTGGTGGTTATACCATTCTGAGGAGACCTCAAAAGGTCAAAATACGTATAAGCGGCTTGCCGCCGCCCTGTATCGAAACAAAACTCTAATACCGTCATTATGTTTTATTTCTTTACTCCGTTTGGAGTACCAGAAATTGAATTCCCTACGAATTTTAACAATGATAAACGGCATGTGGAATGCAATTTTAAGATTCCCTTGCCGAGTAATCTATCAAGCTGTTTGCTTTGCAAGTTTTAAAAAGCACAGTGGTATTTAAAAAGTATCATTTTGCCAATATTGTGTATTTAAGGCCATTCCTCGCGATTCTGGGCATAACTAATTCCAATGTAAAAGTTTATATCAAATAACGCAAAAACTATGGCAGATATTGAGATGATTCTTTTTTTATATGAAAGGTCTTAAAAAGTTCTAGTGCACTATTTGGTTGTAAATTAATAAATTGTTTAAACAATATTTTTTTTTAATATTTTTGGTTAAAATAAACGTAAAATTTTTTTTTTGAAATAGGGCACTACAGAATTTTACCCACTTTCCGAATCTGTTTTTATTTTTAACATAAAGTGTAACACAAAGCAGCTATTTCATATAAACTATTTAAAAAATGTTAAATTGTGCTAAATGTTACTCTCTCTCTCGGTCAGTACAAGCTGTCCTTGTTGGTAGTTTCTGGACTATCGCCGACGAGTAGGTAAGACAGAGGGAGGGTCATAAATAATGTTGAATAACATTATTAGGGCTTATTTCGACTTTTGACTAGTTTTGACAAACCAGTGTGTTTTGTTGTTTTTAAAATGGGTAGTTCGCGAAGAGGTTTATGTTCCGGACGAAAAAGTCGACAACGATTGAGGAAATTTTATATAAATAAGCAGTAAGTACCTATAATTTGATTAAATTTTTATATGAATAGAAATATTTTCTGTTGTTTGTGACATTTCCTTCTAAATGTTTATACTGTTTTTATAATAATACTATTGTTTCAGTATTTATTTATATAATTATAATTTATTATGTAGAAACATAGTAGAATTTTGGTCAATCGGTCAGTACATTTTTTTGTATTTCAATCAGAATTATTATTTTCTTTTCTTCTTTACATGAACTCAGAGTAATACCCAAATATTTTGCAGTATTTGAATATGGAATTTGATTAATTATATTTATTGGACTATTTATTTTGAACGTTTTTGTTAGTAAAGTTTACATAATATATGAAGTTTGTTTCGTCACTTGCTTGTCCAGTCATATTAGTCCAGAGTAATAAGGATTTTCTCGTGATAATCAATAATCAAGGTAGCTGACAACTATTTTAGTTATTGTAGACATATAAGAACAAAACCTACCTGTTTCCTGCCTAAAGTTCGGAGCCGTTTTTTAATGATTTAATGTAATGCAAGAAACGCGATTTTTTCCACTCCATTAGAAAGCTAAATACTTGACATAAAATTACAAAATTTTATTTTTTAGAATATTGACAAAGCTTCAAAATGCTGATTTTTGTACGTTGAAAAGTCAATTTGTTGCTTTGCAAACTGCAAAATAAGTGACAATTGATATTTGTTAAAAACTTTGAATACAACAACTTTACTTTAGAGTTCCAGCGAAGGTTGGGTATTGGGATACTTAACAAACCCTCAAAATTTGGAACCGATATATTAATTAGTTTAAAAGTTATTGTATTTGTTTATCCCAGAGGTCTTTTTTTACAATAAAATTAGACAGAAAATAATAAAGATAGGGTAATGCTGTGGGCGACAAATGAAAGCAAAAGATACTATCAATATGTATTAAAAAATGATAAAAAAATGATTTATCATAATCAAAAATCCTGATGCCAAATTTTTGAAATTATCTAGTTTATAAACATTTAGAACTTTAAAAACATTGTCCTTAGAAGAAATCTTTTTTTACATTCAAAAAGCTAGTATTTTCCCCGAATTTTCAAACAAAAAAATTTGACCTAAGTTAATTTGGGCCAAAGTTAGCCATGTTTTTTTGTTAATTCACAGCTAATTTGATTATAATAATTAAGGAACCTCTTTGACGCCATGATAAAGAATGGGATTTGTATTTTTTGATAAAAAATTTGCACAAATGTTGTACCTTTACAGGACCTTCTACGAATTTTAAAAATGTAGTTCAAATGGTGATTAGGAAGAACCTATAAATTCATGGAGTACAAATCCATACCGAACAAACAATTTCAAACTAATAAAATTTTCTATATCTCCGGTTCTACTCAATGGATTTTGATCATTGTGATAGTTGTCGAGGCATTAACTCAATAAAAAAAAATTTCTAACGTTTTTTGTACTTTTATATTTGTTTTTTTTTTTAATATAATTTTCTTCGCAATGTGTTTTTGGTGCATTTCGAAATATTTTTTTTGTATACATATACTACATCAGGACTTCTTCCTGTGATACTTTTATTAGGGTTTGGTGATAATGACCTTTAGAGTTGTACGAGAAAGTATCAGCATAGTATCTCATTTCATAAGACCCCGAGAGATATAATTTATTCTTTTACCTCCTAGAAATTTGATATTACATTATTATGTGCTGTTCGGCATAATTAGTACTCATATTATTTATAAGACTATTTGCATGAAATTTTACTTTTGCTGCATATGAGCTAATATCTTTCAACAGGCTGCATTCTTTCATTGGTATTGTATAATCTGTTTCTGATGATTTTCTGTGACAAAAATAATCTGTGCAATTCGAATAGTTTACAAATACATGAAGATGGCTATTAGATATATCATATCTTGGTTTATCTGACTGTCCATGATATTCAGTTGCTCTTGTAATAGCAGTTCTTAATCTTAATATGTTAATTTTTAAAAGTTTTCGTAAGAAAATTGGTACGAATTGGCGCAGAATAGAGAAGATTTTGATGCAGTGATCGCTAACTTCTAGTAATGGAGTGCATCAGAAGAAGAAGATATTTTTTTTAATCTTGTACAATAGTTTCTTATGAGATGGTTACGACATTCAGTTTTCTCAACAAAATTATTTCCATAATATGGTCTATTTTCTAACATTTTTTGATGAACAGTACTATCTCCATCGGCTATTAATAATTTGTAAGTCATGGCGTGCATGTGCCATTTAAAACCGTCTAGAATTATTTGACTTTTCATTGCAGTCGAAGATTTTGTCCAATTGTTATAACATACGTGTTCTTTATGTTCTCCGTATAATTTACAGTAGCACCAGTATTTGTTCTAGTTTAGAAGTAATAAGATACATAATCTTTTGGGTTCTGTATCTTGGTGTTTTAGTTCAAAAGATTTTTCCAATCTCCCACACTGTTTAAGTTTGCAGAAACAAAAGTTTTGAACAGAAAATATTTTGAACTAATATTTCAAACTAATTTTCAAACTAGTTTGCTTTTTGGAAGAAAAAAGCTTACTTATTTTTTGTTGTCATAGATTCTCTCAACTTTTATACACACCTAGGTATATACGCTATAATCATAATATATTAGTCTGTGTCAGCCATGTATTTATGATTTAAAAAATTTTAATAATCAAAGTGTTTTCATGTAGATCATTACTTCAAAATTAACTAATCTTTTAAATTTTTGTTAAATGTTGTTTTGTGAAGAACTGTTATTGTTGTTTTATGTTATTCAAGATGTACAACAGCCGTTTACTATTTTTAATTTTATGTAAATTAACTAACATTTTTTTATAATTTAAATGTTGGTAAGCCTTTCATTATTTTTTATTATACCTACTCATTTAAATTTTTTTCTACTTTTAATATTTTCTTCTCTGCATTCAATCTTCTTTTGCATTGTAGAATTTTTTAAAAGAGGAAATAAACTTTTCAATATATGAAGTTGATTTTCAATATGTCGAGTGTTAAATACCGAAATGTCAAAAGTCAAAATCTACAACTTTTCAGGAGAGCGAAAAAACTTCGCTGCTTGGTACATATTTTTTTTTTCTCAATACTTACTTAATTATTACAACAGAAATACATTTATTGAATTATTGCATCAGAAAAGAAAGTAGAAAAAGAAAACACGTGTACTAAGCAGTGACGTTTTTTCGCTCTACTGAAAAGTTGTAGATTTTGACTTACGAGGTTTCGGTATTTAACCATGTATATATCATCATCAACCATCATCATAAATGCCTCGACAATCCGCCTTGGCCTGCTCGCACAGAAATCGCCACTTCTGTTGATTCCTGGTAACTTCCCTTCATCTTCTGACCCTTAGAAGCCGCTTCTGACACATTATCAATCCATCTTCTTCGTGGTCATTTTTAACTTCTTCTGCCCTCTGGTTTTGAAAATGTTAATCTCTTCATGTATTTGTGATCTGACATCCTAGTAATGTGTCCAGCCCATCTAAGTCTCTGGGACGCCATACTCCATTTTCATTTACGACCTCAAAAATATTTCTAAGAATTTTTCTCTCAAAAATACCAGGAAGTCTTTCATCATTTTGAGATAAGATCCGCGTTTTAGCCCCATATATCAAAATCGGTCTTATTAAGTTCTTGTATATATCGAGCTTTACTGCACGTTTTATATTTTTTAAATGTTTCTGGAGACCGTGAACAGTTCTGTTTGCTATTGCTATGCGTCGTTTTATTTCGTTGCTTGTCGTGTTTGTTGCGTTTACTAGCGATCCAAGATAAGTGAATTCTTTGACTTGCTCAAAGGTATGGTTGTTAATTTGAATTATCTGTTGGAAAACCAACCTATATTTGGTTTTTCCTCATTTACCATTTCTAATTAGGACCACAAGTCCTAGTATTTGAATGATGAAGCCGGATATTTGAATGAAGTTAGTATGTTTGAGTATGTAGATGGTGTGGTGTTTTTTGAAGGATTATTCTCTTTTGGATTCATTTTTGGTTAATAATTTTTGTCTTTAAATTTATTTATCATAGTCAATTTTTTACCCGTGCCAATCCGGCTCTGTATTATCAGCAGAGTTTTAAATAAAACCCGCTCTGAAACCGGTTAAAACGGCCTTTGTGATAATTTTATTTTTTTTTTTTTTTTTTTTTTTTTTTTATTTCGACTTTAACGTGCTCGGCTGCTATGGCCACTTACACAGGTACTATAACATGAGTTTTCATTATACAAACAATAAATGTTACATTAAGAATATGTTACAATAATACGGAATGATAATAATATGTTACACAATGTCTAAATTAAAATCTAATTATATTTTTTGATATAAGTGTTCATCTCTAAGGAATTGTAGCACAGCTTTTATTTGGTCAGGGTCGCTTAGGATATCTCGTACTTCACTTTTGAGTTTGTATTGTAATCTTCTGGCCGAATGTTGATGGCATTCAGTGAGAATATGTTTGATTGTCAAATATGATTGGCAGCTTTGACAGGAGGGACGGATGCTAGAGGACATTAGGTAGCCGTGAGTGAGTTTTGAATGTCCTATCCGAAGTCGTCTTATCACAATGAGATCTCGTCTTGACAGGGCTGAATAGTCAAATGTAGGCTGACTGGTTATTGACGGTTGTATTTCGTGTAAGATCGAACGGTTATAGTTCCAATGCTGCTGCCAAAGGAGTCTGGTTCTTCTTTTAGTATATAATTTTAGGTCCTTACAAATTTGAATTTTATCGGTGATTTCAGGTGATGCTGTAGCAAGTTTAGCATAGTGATCTGCAGTTTCATTGCCTTCTATACCAATATGAGATGGCAGCCAAATTATGGTAACTGTTATGTTTTGGGACAAGATAATTTGGTAAGAGTCTAGGATCTTTTGGACGATTGGATGATCGGTAAATATATTTTTGATAGAATGGATTGATGCTAAAGAGTCTGTGCATATGGCAACCTGCTTATTAAGTGGAGATATGTGGTTGAAAGCTTGCAATATACTAAATAATTCGCCAGTATGAACGCTGCTAACGGATGGTATAAGTGATGATTTAATTAATGAATGAGAGGTTGTGACAGAGCAGCCTACTCCTGTGTCATTTTTTGAGGCATCCGTGTATAATATTAGGTCGTAACTATTTGTACATATAATGTCTTTAAATGCATTTATAATGATCTCTTTCGGATGTTTATTTTTATCGAAGTTGGTGAGCGAGGTGTTAAATTTGGGCGTGGAGATGATCCAAGGAGGAGATATAGGGGGATAAAGAGGAAGGGTATGTGTAAGAGAGATATCATTAAGTGTCTGTGCTAAAATTAGTGGAATAGGTTTTATTGGTGGTAAGGAATTGGTATTGTGTAAATTGTATGTGGACATTACAAATAAGGGATGCACTGGATTAGAGGGGTTAGCTGATACCGATGCTGCATAAGAGAGTAGCAGTTGTTTTCGTCTTATATAAAGAGGAGGTTCGTTAGCTTCGCAATAAAGATTATCTATAGGACTAGATCGAAAAGCGCCAATACAAAGACGAAGGGCTGTGTTGTGAATTGAGTTTAGAAGGTTAATATATGTTTTGGAGGCGGATATATATATGTGACAACCATAATCTAGCTTGGAACGTATTAGTGATCTGTATATTTTAAGAAGTGAGTTTTCGTCAGATCCCCAATAATGATGTGATAAAGTTTTTATTATGTTTAGTCTTTTGCACGTTTCTCCTTTTATTGCAAATATATGTTGCTTCCAAGTTAGTCGTGCGTCAAACGTTAATCCGAGAATTTTGCATTGTTTAACAACAGGAATAGGGACATTGTTAATCAAAATAAGTGGAGATGGAGAAGGGGGACGTCTACTAAAGTTTATAATTTTAGATTTTACATAGGATAAAGATAACCCCATGTCACTAGTTTTTTTAAAAGTGTGTCAACAGCAGCTTGAATAAGCTTCGAGGTGGTAAAAGAGTTTTGTCCATGACAGTAAATTACTAGATCATCAGCATACATGATTTGTTTAATAGGGGAAATGAGATGAGAGCATAAATCACTTATTGCTAGATTAAAAAGTGTAGGACTTAGTACCGATCCCTGAGGTACGCCATCAGTTTGAGTATAAGTAGAAGATAAAATACCGTTGACAGAGACTCTGAACGATCTAGAAGATAGAAAATTTTGTATGAAGTTAAATATATTACCATTAATATTAAGAAGGATAAGTTTGTTTATTAAACATTGCCTACTTATAGTATCAAAAGCACCTTCAATATCAAATATGGCAGCTACGACTTCTTGTTTTTTGTTTAAGGCTTCTGATATATGAGTTTGGAGGATTACAAGGTTGTCTTGGGTTGAACGGTTTCGACGAAATCCTGACTGTTCACTAGCGAATATCTTATGTTTTTCAATGAACCATAGAAGTCTTTTATTAATCATTTTTTCAAATATTTTGCACATCGTACAAGTTAGTGATATAGGCCTATAAGAGTTGGCCAAGGAACGATCTAGGTTAGGCTTTTTAATGGGTATTACGATAGAGGTTTGCCATTGTTTGGGAAATTGGTTAGATGACCAGATTAAATTATACATCTCAAGTATTTTGAGTAGGCTACAATTGGAGAGCTTTTTGATAAATATGTAAGGAATGTCGTCAGGACCAGCGGCATTGTTTTTACAGGTTTGAATAACTGATACTAGTTCTTCAAAAAGAAAGGGAGAATTAAGATGTGTGATGTCCATTATTGTATCGGGTGAGGAACAAGGTGGGGCGTTAGGTAATGGATTTCGTAAGGAGGTATCTATTTTACTTTTAAATTTATTGTCGAAGTGCTTTGCTAAGGTTTCGCCGATTTCTTGATTGTCAGTGATTGTAGTGCTATTTACAGCAATGCTAGAGATTTTGAGGTTGGTGTTGTTTCCTTGGATTTGTCTAATCTTTTTCCAAAGATCCACCGGATTGGTTCTTGAATTAATGGAAGATACATATTCTCTCCAAGATGATTTTTTACTTTGTTTTATAATAAATCGGGCTTTGGCTCTGGTTTTCTTTAGTTCAATGAGATTCTCCAGATTTTTGTTTTTACGGTAATTTTTAAGAGCTAATTTTTGTTGTTCTGTTGCGGTTTGGCAAGATGTATTCCACCAAGGTACTGCCTTTCTTTTATGTGAAATATTATTTTTGCCTATGTGCAAATTTGCAGCTTTAAGTATGGAATCGGTGATTAATAATAGATTATTGTTAATATTGTCGGATAGGGATAGAAAAGGTAAGGTGTTATCTGTTTGTGAAGTATAGTCATTCCAGTCGGCATTTTTTAGTCGCCAGAAGTTTCTGGTTATAGTTTGTTCATGGTTGGAGCTATCAGATGATACAAATATTGGAAAGTGGTTGCTGTCATAAAGATCATCTGAAGTTTTCCAAGATAGTGAAGTATATGTTTTTGGGTCGCTAAAACTAAGATCTATAGCCGAAAATGTGCCAGAGGAAAAGTTCAAATGCGTATTAGAGCCTGTATTTAGTAGACAGGAGCCTGTGCAATTGATAACGTTTTCTATAGTTTTACCTTTGCTATTAGTGTGGTTTGACCCCCACATAAAGTTATGAGCATTGAAGTCACCTACTAGAATATATGGAGCGGGGAGCTGATAGATAAGATTTAGAATTTCGATTTCTTGAAGAGGGTAGTTAGGAGGAATGTATACACTGCATATCGTAAGTTTATTTGGACACCAAGTAGTTACGGCTATAGCCTCGAGTTCCGTGGTGATGAGGAGATGGGATG
The DNA here is from genome assembly GCA_918026665.1 of Diabrotica balteata. NCBI lineage: Eukaryota > Metazoa > Arthropoda > Insecta > Coleoptera > Chrysomelidae > Diabrotica > Diabrotica balteata. Next base: position 148,253,892 of record OU898278.1, on the reverse strand, counting down.
AATATATTTCACTGGAAATAAAAATAGATGTCCCACCACTGGCTCTGTTACAATTAGTTCTGATATAATGGTATCCTTCGAACTTTTTTAATGTGGGAAGCTTAGATATTTTTGAGTTTGTTTCTTGTAGACATATGATATCAGGTTGTTTTTCTGTCACTAGTTGTTGGATTCTTTCAATACGGGGAAAGAACCCATCGCAATTCCATTGGATTAAATTGAAGGTGAAGCTTGAGTTGAAGGGGAAAGGGTCAACTGAGATGGTTGTTCTGGCTGTTGGGAGAGGAGGGTATTGGTTTCATTATCGGTTAGAAGTTCAGATGAGACGCTGATATTATCAGAGTCATCTGAGTTTAGCTGTCTTTTGATTTTCTTTTGAAGTCTGGTAAGTCGATTTTTAAGGGATCTTTCCTTAGTTTCTGAATGGAGAACTGTTATGTCGTGTAAGAGTCCTTCAATATTTGAAGTAAACACAAAAGCTTCATTAAGTGGACTAGGATTACCATGTGTATTTTCTAGGAAAGCAATAAACTGAGTCTCGGTCAAAGTTAGACCAGATGGATTATTTTCATAAATGGCCGCTACGGATTGTAGTGAACTAGCTGTTAGAATATGTTCCTCTGATTTTGTGGTTTTTGTTTTTTTCTTGTGAGGTTTGGAGACAGTGTTTGTTTTTGTGGATAACGGAGGAAACATTTGGTTAGACGGTGGTTCGGGTGTACTTGCTGAAGATAAAAGAGAAGGAATATCAGAATTGCTGTCTGTTGATATAGCTCTTTTTTGTCTTTTTGTGGGTGGAATTGATGGGAGTATAGTTTCAGTATCTATGTCAGTAGGGGTTTCTGTGCAGTTTGGGGTAGTTAGGTCTAATTGATCAGGAGTGCTTACGTCAGAAATTATATCAGTAGTTTCAGATGAAGAGGGCTCTAGATGGGGTAGTTCAGTTTGAGAAAAAGTAGTTGTATTATTGGTACATGAGTCAGCGGTATGTCCGACCTCTTTACATAAAAAACAATGCAATTTATCCGTAGAAATAAATATTCTATAAGGAGTGTTTTCGTATGTAATAACGAAGTTACTATCTAGTGAAAAGTTCTCCTTATCGGGGATAATATACGTTACTCTTCGGAAGCTCATTATGTGTGCATAACCTTCTCCGAGTGCACCACATTTCACAAATGACACAGGAGAGACCAGCTGTAATCCAATATCTTTAAGGGCTTTCTCAATTATGGAATGTGGAATTGAAGGAGATACGTTAGATATAAGAAGGCGTTTAGCTGGGGTGATAAGTCTTCTGATGGGAACTACTGTAGAGTTGATAGAGATATTTTGATGTGTTTTTAGAAGGTTATCAACAACTGTAGGCGAGGAAAGATAAATACAGATGCGGTTATTTGGGATACGTGATGCAAAGGTAATATTTTTTGGGATTACAATGTCTCCTATAGCTTTAACATAGTCAAATAAAACAGTATTTGGAATAGCGTGTATTAAAATGGCTTGCTCCTTCCGTGGGAAAGTAGGAGGTGGAGGTTTGGATAAAGTAGCAGCGACATATGATTTTGTGGGGTGGACTTGTGGAGTTATGAGTTTTGGATTTGGGTTCATTATTGTGAGTGTTCCTGGATACCAAAAACACTTCACTTAATTTTTAATATTGGAACAGACGTCCTAGTAGGACACTGTGGGTAAAAAATAGTGATATAACAGTTACCTGTATCTGCAGTTTTCGGTCAGTTGAATATAATAATATTATAGTTCAATGATAATTGCTGTTTCCATAACACACAAAATAATTCGAATTTTCACATAATTGTTACTGGTTCGTAAACTGGTAGAAATCGATTATTACCGATAAGGCACGGTAATGTTTACTCGTAGGCTACCTGAGTGGGAATTTCTTCGTATTTTTAACTCGTCGGTGGATTAATTTATCTGTTTAATACTGTTTAAATCTTTAAAATCCGTGAGGAAATTTAAAATGTGTATTTAAAACTTTGACGTTTATTTGACAGATGATAATTTTATTGAATTCAGAATATGTTGTAATTATGTATTATTGAGAATATTAATTTTACTCACTGCGATTGTAGATCAATCGATGAAAAGCACTGTAGATTTTTGTAGTAAACACTTTTAACTATTTTTGATCACTTTAATCTATTAGATTTAAACGATATTATCGGAGCTAACCTAAATGTGGTTTGCTAAACCAAGGTCAGAGCCCTATTCCTTTCTCATACTTTATTGCATCCATTTCAGCGACATATCTTTCTTCTATGTCTCTGTTAATCGTCTCGTTTCACAACCGTGTAAATAAAAGCATGCTTTTTACCATAGTTTCATGGGTTCTAGTGCTAGAGAGAGCATGTCAGCTGAGCCAAAACGAAAAATAATCCTCCTGATTGCTTCCACTGGAATAAACTTGATTGTTTAACTGGGCCCGGACTACCTTCTTCTAATTCTTTAATCTGCTGTTTTGAAATTAATAATAATCATTATTTTGTCTAATTACCTATTTAGTTGTCAAGACAGATACATTGTTACCTAAAGAAGTGAAAGTGGTTCAATTTAGAAATTATATCGTAAATAATAAATATTTGAAAACTAATGCATATATTCCTCCCGCGATTTGAGCTACTAATTTTATAAATCGTACCACTAATAGACGTAAATCTCTTCATTTTAATTTCATGAATGTTTTTATTCGCCACATCTCAACATTTTCCATTTCAGAATATTTATCATCAAACTGTAATATACGTTAAAAGCCAATTTGTCAGCAAAAAAACAATAACAAAAGAAAATATAAGACATAAAAAACCAATACACTTATATCATGTTATACATTATTTTGTTATAAAAGTTTGTCTTCGATTTAATTGTTATGAATTATTTACAGGGCGATTATTTGTTACCTGTATGTACCCTTGCTAAGTTGTGAATTAATTATTCAATAAATAATATTACTCTGGTATACTCGTATTATTCTAATTACCCATAATCGCAATGAATAGAAGACCTCCCGCTCGCTTTATTGTATACACCCAAGACTTCACAATAGGGGGTTGTAAGTAGGTAAAAATATAAAATTTAGTACCAGATGACGTTTAGAATATTCTTCGTGAATGGATTTTGTTTTCGTAAAGAAAGATATTTTTGAAATAGATAGCACACTGAATTTTACCGTTAGGATTATCGAGGATAGGCCTTAAGCAGTTCCTCTGTTATGCCATCTATTTCAGCTGCTTTACCGTTTTTCATTTTTGTAATGGTCGATTCTACTTCTTCTGGAAGGACTTCTCGTACATCTTTTTGGTTACTTATTGCTTCTTCAAGTGTTTCAAGGGCTTTGTATAGTTCTTTGTAGAATTTAGTCTAGTCTTTGGACTAGTTTTGTAGATATTTATTATATAAGTACACATCGGCCTAGACATCAATTCTTACATAGTTTACCCATAATCTTATTTTTCAAGATACTTCAAAATCTCTCTTAATGCTATGTCATTACGCTCTAGTATACTGACTTTTTCCAGATAGAAAAAATTTCACATATTTTTTACAAGGGCTATTTTTTTGTCAATAAGAATAAGTTTAATTGATCGAATGTCTTTTGATTGTAGTGTAATTTTGTTATTGATTTATCTCTCAGATTTAGAAAATGTTTGACTGTGACTGAATCGCCCCAGATGTTTAATTACATTTTATTTCTTTGATCGCAAAAACAACTACTGATGTTAACATAGAGGTCTATCATATTTATTTTAAATAATTGTTTTAGTCTATGATCTTTAAAAAGATTTGCAAGATATCTCTCCCGAATCTATTTAGTTGTTTTAATTTTTCGTTTTTCACAACTTTCCCATTTTTTTCTTTCCCAACATTTCTGCAAAGTTCTTTGTTCTTATCCCATGCTTAAGTTGTTCCACTTTTCTGCATTTATCCCATTTTACAGTATATCGTCGGTGATTCTGCAAAACCGCGTATGAGAATTTTTTTCAAGAAATTAGTTTTTTGCTCTGTCAGAAACTTCGTTAAAAAATACACATTTTAACGTAATAAAAATATCAAGAAACCCAATATTTATATTAGAACTGGCAACAATTCATAACCTCCTATCAGCCTTCGACGTGAAAAAACGTGTATGAGCTAGTTCGTTTGACAGTACGCTTACGCTTATCTCTTCGTTTGTTTTTAAATATTTCTGTAAATAGTTGCACAAGTGTCTTAAAAAGGTAAGTTAGTAAAACTCCAACTATTTCTGACAAGGTCTCTCAGTGGTTAGAAGAAAACCATCGTCAACAAGTAAAGAGCACAACACAACAATTCACAGTTTTAAAAAATGTTTGATATAGAGCCCGCACTAGTCTTAAATAATACAGAACGATGTGAAGTTCTGGACCCCCTGGAATTTGTTCCAACAGAAATTATACAAGGAGAAACTAGTTCCGAAAATGAGTTAGATGCTATGGTAAATCAAATTGTAATTACAGAAAATAATACAGGTGAATTGATATCAGATGAAGCATCTAATGTGAAAAAAAAAACGGAATAGAGCAAAGAGAGAACGCGAAAAAAAATTACGTCTACACGGTGAGGGATATGAAGGGCTTAAAAAAATTGGTGGAAAGTATAAGTACATAAAGTGTGGAAATGAACGAAAACTTGGCCCAAGGTGCAAGTCAAATAAATGTAAGAAAACAGGAAGAAATTGCTCAGGAATTTCAGATATTACTAGAGATCAAATTTTTAATACCTTTTGGAAATCAATGACATCTTGGACAGCACGAAAATCATACATTGCTACTTTAGTGGATGTAGTGGATAGCAAGAAAAAAAGGAAGGATCTAGAAGATCAACGTCTTTTTATTATTACCTAAAAAGCAATAACAAAAAACAATTAGTTTGTAAGACAATGTTCCTTAATACTTTTGGATTAAAGAAATGGTCGGTTAGAAGCTGGTGTTTGTCAACTGAACATAAATCAGGGATGCATGCCAACTTAGTGAATCACGAAAAAGGGTTTCTGCTGACGTACAACATAGTAAAAATGTACTAAAAGAATACCTAGAAACAATTCCAAAACTACCAAGCCATTACTATAGAGCTTCCACGGCAAAATTATACCTTGAACCAGTTTTTCAATGTAAAAACGAAGTGTTTAGGGAATATGTAAAATTTGCGAAAGAGAAAAATATAGAAGCTTTGAGCCGAAATTCGTTTACTGCAGAATTTAACAAGCAAAACTTAAGTATATTTCGACCAAAGAAAGACCAGTGCGATTTATGTATGGCCTATGAACATGGTCATGAAACAAATGAAGAATACGAAGCACACCAGAAAAGAAAAAAAGAAGCATTTTTTGTTCTTGTACAATTTTTGATCATATACTTCTGTACAGATAAATTTATAATGATAATAATACTAATAACGTTATATATTCATCATTTCATAATTTTTATCTTCCTCTATCCCGACAATATGACAACTCTATGCGAAAATTTAACGTGCAACGGTCTTATATGGAAATTATTATATGTATAATAATGCTGAAGTAATCGTAAGTTTGATTATACATGCAACTTACCTCAAAAATTAACACTGACATAAACCGTTCTAACATTCATTCTACTATTAATTTGTTTGAATATACCTACATCTAATACAAGTTCTTGTTTAACTAAATTGTTTCAACGTAGAAACAACGGCACACGTAGTGGTTAAAGCTCTTATTAGCATAGCGCTGCCATAATGTATTGAATCAAGTTAAATAACAATAAAGCTATATAGTTGTAGAGCTATATATAACTCTATTATAAATCTAAATAGGACTGAATTATAACAATAGATACACTATTCTCTAATTTGGTGGTAGATGTGCATGTTTTGTTAATATGCATCTAAATTATACCAAAACGTACAAAAATATATTCATTACACAGCTTTTCTTAACATTCTAGACTATTTTACGATTTATTCTAGAGTTTTGAAGTGAGTGGCGCTTTACATCTACAAATCATCAGCTGATTGTACTCAGTGGTTGGTGTAACATGAATGGTATGAAGTGAAATGTTACAAAATCTCATTAAGTACGATTTTATCTTTTGAAATATCTGATTTTATTTGATTATCAACTTAGAAAGAAGTTAAAAGGTAGTTAAAAATCTTTCACTCATACTTGATATTTCATTAGATCATGCCTCCCATTTTAATTGTTAATAAAGCGTTAACATTATTAGTATTTTTAAAAAGAATCACAAATTATTGTCAAAGGCTTCATCCTATTTAATTGCTGCATTGCATATAAGACCAATTCTGAAATACTATTCATATGTGTGGTTGCCTTGTTATGCAACTCATATACACAATATTGAAAAGGTATTGAATATTTTATTGGTAAGACCTTCCTCAATGTTACTATCATAATCATCCGGCCTTATGCATACAATATTCAACATACATCTCCTCTTATTTCTTCTGGTTCTGTTGGTCTTAAGCTTTCTGCAGCCAATTCCCGCAGCAATTTTTTCGAGTCGTCTGTCCATCGTGTAGGTCTACCTCTACTTTTTCTGTCCGCTTATGGTTTTCGCACTGTTATTTTTTTGGCCCACCGCCCGCATTCATTCGGGCCACATAGTCCGCCCAGTTCCACTTCATCCATGCTATGCACTCCATGACATCTGTGACGCATATCAGTTATTTTATTTATTCGTTTCTAAAGGTCGATATTTATTCGTTTATTATACCGATGTTCGGTATCTATTCGTTTTTTGAACAACTTGAGGTTTGCAGACGACATAGTCCTTATTGCAGATCAGGTAGATCATGCATGCCAACTTCTTCAAGACCTTCAGAGCTCTTGTGCACGAGTTGGCCTTAAAATTAATTTTTCCAAAACACAATACATGACCAACCTGGTACTGGCAAAAAACATTTCCACTAATGGCACGCAAATTGAACAAGTGTATTCCTATAAGTATCTGGGCCACGAGATTAAATTGGGAAGAGACAATCAAACAACAGAGTTAAAAAGGAGAATAGGACTGGCGTGGGCAGCTTACGGAAAACTGAGGGAAGTCTTTAAATCAGCTATTCCCATGTACTTGAAGAGAAAAGTTTTTGATCAGTGTGTACTTCCAGTTCTGACATATGGAGCAGAAACATTGACACTTACCAGAAAAGTAATTAATAAGATACAAGTGGCACAGAGAGCGATGGAGAGGTCAATGTTGGGCGTATCACTCAGGGACAGAGTTTCGAGTCAGATAGTAAGGAGAAAAACTGGTGTGACGGACGCAGTTGAAAGAATTACCACCCTGAAATGGAACTGGGCAGGACATGTTGCTAGGGTCAGAGATGGAAGATGGACAAAGAAAATTTTAGAGTGGAGGACTAGACACGATGCTTATCGTAGTCGAGGACGTCCTCCAACAAGGTGGTCGGACGATTTAAAGCGCATCCAGTCTAACTGGATTCAAGTTGCTCAAGATCGGATGCAATGGAATTATTTACGGGAGGCCTATGTTCAGCAGTGAACGCAAAATGGCTAATGATGATGATGAAAGGTCGATTGAGACACATCAGTCCCGTCATAGTTTCGGCGCTGAACCGTTCCTGTTTGGTCACAGAACTATTAATTATCTGACAGCTGGGAAACTATTCGTCGCCTGATGAATGTGAATGCCGGCGTCATATTTCTCTTAAAGAATATTTTGTATGATGGATTGTTCGGTTCGGCGCCAAGACTGTGACGAGACGTAACTGATGTGTCTGAATCGACCTTTACCCTATCTCTGAGAGTCAGTCCAAGTAGCGAGCTTCCCATTCTTTTTTGGGCTACTTTGAGTTTGTTGGTTGCTCTAACGTTAATCAAAAATAATTTAGCACGTTGCTTGCAAGATGTCTAAAAGGGTCCATATGTGGCCCATGCTAAAGTAATTCTTATTTCCAGTTTAGCAGTTTGGTTGTCCCTGAAAATTTGATTTTATGATCTAAGTATTTATATTTATGAACTAAACCAATTCGTTGCAGTCAACTTTTGGATTTTTACTTGGTACCAGATTTATCATGTAATGTCCCTTTCAAAAATTTAAGTTCAAACCAACTTCATTACAGACGGCATTTAACTAAGTCTCTAAATCTGTTTGAAGTTATCTGTTTGGGAAAGTATGTACGAATTCTTTTCATATTTTTTACATTTAATATTTTTTCTGTTACGGTACTGTAATGTGATCTAGTTTAATGCTGTATTCTAAAGACCTTTTTAAAATATATTTCCTGGTGTTTCGTAAAATTGTTACTGCCTATTTCATTTTTTATGTTGAAGTACGCAGAACTTGGCAAGGTTTCATTTTACTGTAGCAATTAACTTTAAACTATCGTCATTCAAAATCGTCCGACAATAGAGTTGATTTATGGCACTTGCATACGAGCTGTTGACCACCCAACGAGCAGAAGGTGATTTTGCCCTGGTAACGATCTCAAGATTCTCAAGACGCACTTCAAGATCAGACAGCGATCGACACGGACCAAGTTTGGTCGGTTCTCGTGCTTAGCTTCGGCGACGCTAGCGTCGGTACCCGCGACCATCTCTTCATTCCTGTTAAGAATACATCAATAGAACCAAAGGGTAAGTCTATGTTCTTTATAGAAACAACGATAATGAGTAAAACCAGTTAATTTCATAATTTATTCACAACTGATATTTGTTGTTTTCGCTAATTTTATGTACAAACAAATGTTGCATTTTTTCTTTATAATTATTTATCCAATATCATTCAACCAGCGACCTCTTAAGTTTAATCCTAAACAATATCTGTTATCAGAACAATATCGTCCGCAAACTGTAAGTGGGAGAGTATGTTGCCATCGACATTGGTTTCCTTGGCTTCCACCTTCATTTTTTTGGAAGCATTTTCCAGGACTGTCGTAAAGAGTTTAGGAGATAACGTGTCTCCTAATTCCTCTTTCGATTTTTACACATTTTTTATCTTTTTGTAGCGTTACAGTCATGGTTGCATTATTGTATATATAGGGTGTTTTTTTAGAGGTATAAAAATGTAAGTTAACAACATTTTTTTAAGTGGTGGCCATTTTAACAGCTGTTAAGTAATTTATGTTTGTTTGGTTTGGCATTTCATCATGAATAGACTAACGTCTGAACAACGCTTGCAAATTGTGCAAATTTAATTTGAAAATTATGGTTCCATTCTAAATAAGTATCGTGCACTACATCCATTTTATGGTCAACATTATCGTCTATCACAGTGGTTCTCAACCTTTTTATCACTGAGGACCACTTGTACCTTTCAGAACTCTTGGCGGACCACTTAGATATTATTATTAATATTTCCTAATAATAGGTAAAATGAGATGAACACTGAAATTTTACTAATGAATTTATTATTTACAAAATAAAAAAAGAAAATACATAGTGAAATACAAAAGGTATATAAAAAACAAAATAAAAAGTCATAGATAGCGCCAAATTAAGACGTTAATGACTCCCTTGGTCTTGCTTCTCACTTGAAAGTTTCTCAATATTTGGATCGAAAGAAGTTAACGCCAGTCTCATGGAGCATTTAAATTTAGCAACCTATTTCTGTGTTTATTCTTAATGATATATAATGTTGAGAATGATGCCTCACAGAGATAAGTGGAATGAAAAGGAAGAAGAAGTTCCAAAGCTTTTTTTCTTAGCAGTGGACTTTCATCAAGTAATCCTATCCAAAAACCTGCAACATTTTCGCAGTGAGATTTTATCACTTTTAAATGATCATCGGATGAAATTTTAATAAGATGTTCATTTTTCTGAATAGACAGATTATTATTGTGGGTAGCTAAAAAGGGATCAATTACCCACAGATTATTTTTCCTCACATCTGTATCAGCAGGGAAGTACTTTTCAAAGTAATCTTAAAGCGACTTAATGTAGGACTTAACCAGTGAATGTAAAATATTCTCATTTAAGCCTTTATTTTTAGAGATAAAATCTGAAAACAAGTTGAACATTTCAAACGATCCTTTTCCAGCTTCGGAATCCCATAGCAACAATTTTTTCTTAAATGAATCAATTTTTTTCCAAAGGTCAAATGCGGTTTTAGATGGTCCCTGCAGGCCTAGATTCAATATGTTGAGCTGTTCAAAAATATCTGCTAAAAAAGCTAACTGGGCCATAAATTCTCCGTCACGCAGTGTTTTCGCTAAATCAGGTTTTTTTTCATCAAGATACATACATACTTCTTCTCGAAGTTCATAAAATCTGGCTAAAACCCGGCCCCTGGACAGCCACCTTACTTCGGTATGTAGAAGGAGATTGGAATGGATGGATCCCATGTCCTCGCATAACAAAGCAAACAATCTCGCACTAAGAGCATTACTTTTTATAAAGTTCACGGCCTTTACCACAGTAGTCAAAACCTTGTTTAGGTCGGGACTTAATATTTTGGCAGCAAGCATTTCGCGATGAATAATACAGTGGGTTAAAACAATATCACGGTTTCCTTACAAAACTTGGCAAGCCTGTTTTGTGACCTGTCATTGCCGCGGCACCATCAGAGCAAAGTCCTACACAGTCTTTCCAAGATAGATTTTTAATTGTGAAATATCCGTCAATGGCTTTAAAAATGTCTTTTCCGGTTGTGTTACCTTGCAACTCAATCGAGGTCAGGAACTCCTCAGATAATTTTTTGTTGTCTTTATCTATGAATCGTATATAAACAAGAAGAATAGCTTTATTGGTAATATCTGTAGATTCATCAAGTTGTACAGCAAAAATCTTTGAGGAATGAATTTTCTTTAGAAGTTGGGTTTCAACATCTGATGCCATTTCTTCAATTCTCCTACTAACGGTGTCATTGGAAAGAGGAATATTTCACATTGGTTTAGCGTATTTATCACCTAAAATTGATTTAGTTGCATCTACGATACATGGTAAAACTAATTCCTAAATGAAAGTTGATATGACGCCTTCAAAGTAGCTTTATCATAAGTTGAGTATGACTTAAGGATATTTTTTGACGATTTTAGTTCCGTCTCCTTCCCTTTAAAGAAATCTACATGTTTTCCGGCAAAATTTTTATGCTTTGTTTCAAAGTGTCTAGTTAATTTTGCCGGCTTCATTGCCTTATTACTTAATACCTCCGCACAAATTACACATTGAGGTAACGGGACACCAAATTCTTCAATGAATATAAATCCACATGCTATGTAGTCAGGATTGTACTTACGGTTAGCAGCCTTTCTTTTTGTACCAGTTTGAGTTAATATTGTGCTATCACTGGCAATATTACTAGTAGAACGTACTGCTTTAACGTTCTCACTATCCGTCTTCTTAAAAAAAACCCGAAAGTTTCATCTGTTTGCTCATTTTAGTAAACTACAATCACCAAGCCAAAAGAGACGCACGCTCGTCACTTGACAGTTGAGTCAGCACTGAGTCACTGAGTAGTGGCGAGATGACAATATAAGGAGCTCCCTAACTTTCGCGTGATTGGTTGGTGGGTGGGTCCCAATTTAAAAATTGGCGGGTTTCATGTTTATTAAAATGACAATTGAGGTATTGTCTATGTGGGTAAACAATTTGGCAATTTGGCGGTTGTTTGGCCACATTTGGCGCTTAAACATCTATGATTAGGCGGTTTTAATACCAATTTGCCAATAAGCAAGCACACAGAAAATTTCAATTTAAATTTTTCTCATTTATTTTTAAAAATCTGTTAAATTGTTTTAAAAATCTGTTCGTTAGAACACCATATTTAATTACCTAAGACTTTGTTTTAGCAAGCAATTATGGATTCTGTCCCATCTACTTCAACAAGTTGTGAAATCAACTCAGGAGCCTGCCATCTTTGCAGCAAAATATTAAAAAAATGTGGAATTACGAAATCGTCATATCAAAAGAATACATAACATAGATATGTCGATTAAGAAAATTAATCACATGATTTGTCCCTTATGTGAACAAGAAACTAATTTCAAAAGCCATGAGAACTTACGAAAACATCTAAAGGAGAACCACCAGGTGAGTATTGAATTAATAACTTTTGAATTTTCTAGTTTACAAGAATATGAGACATGGAAAGACATGCAGAAATTTGAGACAAGTTATAGAATAAATAGAGTTGTATCTATTCGTTTTTTGAACAACTTGAGGTTTGCAGACGACATAGTCCTTATTGCAGATCAGGTAGATCATGCATGCCAACTTCTTCAAGACCTTCAGAGCTCTTGTGCACGAGTTGGCCTTAAAATTAATTTTTCCAAAACACAATACATGACCAACCTGGTACTGGCAAAAAACATTTCCACTAATGGCACGCAAATTGAACAAGTGTATTCCTATAAGTATCTGGGCCACGAGATTAAATTGGGAAGAGACAATCAAACAACAGAGTTAAAAAGGAGAATAGGACTGGCGTGGGCAGCTTACGGAAAACTGAGGGAAGTCTTTAAATCAGCTATTCCCATGTACTTGAAGAGAAAAGTTTTTGATCAGTGTGTACTTCCAGTTCTGACATATGGAGCAGAAACATTGACACTTACCAGAAAAGTAATTAATAAGATACAAGTGGCACAGAGAGCGATGGAGAGGTCAATGTTGGGCGTATCACTCAGGGACAGAGTTTCGAGTCAGATAGTAAGGAGAAAAACTGGTGTGACGGACGCAGTTGAAAGAATTACCACCCTGAAATGGAACTGGGCAGGACATGTTGCTAGGGTCAGAGATGGAAGATGGACAAAGAAAATTTTAGAGTGGAGGACTAGACACGATGCTTATCGTAGTCGAGGACGTCCTCCAACAAGGTGGTCGGACGATTTAAAGCGCATCCAGTCTAACTGGATTCAAGTTGCTCAAGATCGGATGCAATGGAATTATTTACGGGAGGCCTATGTTCAGCAGTGAACGCAAAATGGCTAATGATGATGATGAAAGGTCGATTGAGACACATCAGTCCCGTCATAGTTTCGGCGCTGAACCGTTCCTGTTTGGTCACAGAACTATTAATTATCTGACAGCTGGGAAACTATTCGTCGCCTGATGAATGTGAATGCCGGCGTCATATTTCTCTTAAAGAATATTTTGTATGATGGATTGTTCGGTTCGGCGCCAAGACTGTGACGAGACGTAACTGATGTGTCTGAATCGACCTTTACCCTATCTCTGAGAGTCAGTCCAAGTAGCGAGCTTCCCATTCTTTTTTGGGCTACTTTGAGTTTGTTGGTTGCTCTAACGTTAATCAAAAATAATTTAGCACGTTGCTTGCAAGATGTCTAAAAGGGTCCATATGTGGCCCATGCTAAAGTAATTCTTATTTCCAGTTTAGCAGTTTGGTTGTCCCTGAAAATTTGATTTTATGATCTAAGTATTTATATTTATGAACTAAACCAATTCGTTGCAGTCAACTTTTGGATTTTTACTTGGTACCAGATTTATCATGTAATGTCCCTTTCAAAAATTTAAGTTCAAACCAACTTCATTACAGACGGCATTTAACTAAGTCTCTAAATCTGTTTGAAGTTATCTGTTTGGGAAAGTATGTACGAATTCTTTTCATATTTTTTACATTTAATATTTTTTCTGTTACGGTACTGTAATGTGATCTAGTTTAATGCTGTATTCTAAAGACCTTTTTAAAATATATTTCCTGGTGTTTCGTAAAATTGTTACTGCCTATTTCATTTTTTATGTTGAAGTACGCAGAACTTGGCAAGGTTTCATTTTACTGTAGCAATTAACTTTAAACTATCGTCATTCAAAATCGTCCGACAATAGAGTTGATTTATGGCACTTGCATACGAGCTGTTGACCACCCAACGAGCAGAAGGTGATTTTGCCCTGGTAACGATCTCAAGATTCTCAAGACGCACTTCAAGATCAGACAGCGATCGACACGGACCAAGTTTGGTCGGTTCTCGTGCTTAGCTTCGGCGACGCTAGCGTCGGTACCAGCGACCATCTCTTCATTCCTGTTAAGAATACATCAATAGAACCAAAGGGTAAGTCTATGTTCTTTATAGAAACAACGATAATGAGTAAAACCAGTTAATTTCATAATTTATTCACAACTGATATTTGTTGTTTTCGCTAATTTTATGTACAAACAAATGTTGCATTTTTTCTTTATAATTATTTATCCAATATCATTCAACCAGCGACCTCTTAAGTTTAATCCTAAACAATATCTGTTATCAGAACAATATCGTCCGCAAACTGTAAGTGGGAGAGTATGTTGCCATCGACATTGGTTTCCTTGGCTTCCACCTTCATTTTTTTGGAAGCATTTTCCAGGACTGTCGTAAAGAGTTTAGGAGATAACGTGTCTCCTAATTCCTCTTTCGATTTTTACACATTTTTTTATCTTTTTGTAGCGTTACAGTCATGGTTGCATTATTGTATATATAGGGTGTTTTTTTAGAGGTATAAAAATGTAAGTTAACAACATTTTTTTAAGTGGTGGCCATTTTAACAGCTGTTAAGTAATTTATGTTTGTTTGGTTTGGCATTTCATCATGAATAGACTAACGTCTGAACAACGCTTGCAAATTGTGCAAATTTAATTTGAAAATTATGGTTCCATTCTAAATAAGTATCGTGCACTACATCCATTTTATGGTCAACATTATCGTCTATCACAGTGGTTCTCAACCTTTTTATCACTGAGGACCACTTGTACCTTTCAGAACTCTTGGCGGACCACTTAGATATTATTATTAATATTTCCTAATAATAGGTAAAATGAGATGAACACTGAAATTTTACTAATGAATTTATTATTTACAAAATAAAAAAAGAAAATACATAGTGAAATACAAAAGGTATATAAAAAACAAAATAAAAAGTCATAGATAGCGCCAAATTAAGACGTTAATGACTCCCTTGGTCTTGCTTCTCACTTGAAAGTTTCTCAATATTTGGATCGAAAGAAGTTAACGCCAGTCTCATGGAGCATTTAAATTTAGCAACCTATTTCTGTGTTTATTCTTAATGATATATAATGTTGAGAATGATGCCTCACAGAGATAAGTGGAATGAAAAGGAAGAAGAAGTTCCAAAGCTTTTTTTCTTAGCAGTGGACTTTCATCAAGTAATCCTATCCAAAAACCTGCAACATTTTCGCAGTGAGATTTTATCACTTTTAAATGATCATCGGATGAAATTTTAATAAGATGTTCATTTTTCTGAATAGACAGATTATTATTGTGGGTAGCTAAAAAGGGATCAATTACCCACAGATTATTTTTTCCTCACATCTGTATCAGCAGGGAAGTACTTTTCAAAGTAATCTTAAAGCGACTTAATGTAGGACTTAACCAGTGAATGTAAAATATTCTCATTTAAGCCTTTATTTTTAGAGATAAAATCTGAAAACAAGTTGAACATTTCAAACGATCCTTTTCCAGCTTCGGAATCCCATAGCAACAATTTTTTCTTAAATGAATCAATTTTTTTCCAAAGGTCAAATGCGGTTTTAGATGGTCCCTGCAGGCCTAGATTCAATATGTTGAGCTGTTCAAAAATATCTGCTAAAAAAGCTAACTGGGCCATAAATTCTCCGTCACGCAGTGTTTTCGCTAAATCAGGTTTTTTTTCATCAAGATACATACATACTTCTTCTCGAAGTTCATAAAATCTGGCTAAAACCCGGCCCCTGGACAGCCACCTTACTTCGGTATGTAGAAGGAGATTGGAATGGATGGATCCCATGTCCTCGCATAACAAAGCAAACAATCTCGCACTAAGAGCATTACTTTTTATAAAGTTCACGGCCTTTACCACAGTAGTCAAAACCTTGTTTAGGTCGGGACTTAATATTTTGGCAGCAAGCATTTCGCGATGAATAATACAGTGGGTTAAAACAATATCACGGTTTCCTTACAAAACTTGGCAAGCCTGTTTTTGTGACCTGTCATTGCCGCGGCACCATCAGAGCAAAGTCCTACACAGTCTTTCCAAGATAGATTTTTAATTGTGAAATATCCGTCAATGGCTTTAAAAAATGTCTTTTCCGGTTGTGTTACCTTGCAACTCAATCGAGGTCAGGAACTCCTCAGATAATTTTTTGTTGTCTTTATCTATGAATCGTATATAAACAAGAAGAATAGCTTTATTGGTAATATCTGTAGATTCATCAAGTTGTACAGCAAAAATCTTTGAGGAATGAATTTTCTTTAGAAGTTGGGTTTCAACATCTGATGCCATTTCTTCAATTCTCCTACTAACGGTGTCATTGGAAAGAGGAATATTTCACATTGGTTTAGCGTATTTATCACCTAAAATTGATTTAGTTGCATCTACGATACATGGTAAAACTAATTCCTAAATGAAAGTTGATATGACGCCTTCAAAGTAGCTTTATCATAAGTTGAGTATGACTTAAGGATATTTTTTGACGATTTTAGTTCCGTCTCCTTCCCTTTAAAGAAATCTACATGTTTTCCGGCAAAATTTTTATGCTTTGTTTCAAAGTGTCTAGTTAATTTTGCCGGCTTCATTGCCTTATTACTTAATACCTCCGCACAAATTACACATTGAGGTAACGGGACACCAAATTCTTCAATGAATATAAATCCACATGCTATGTAGTCAGGATTGTACTTACGGTTAGCAGCCTTTCTTTTTGTACCAGTTTGAGTTAATATTGTGCTATCACTGGCAATATTACTAGTAGAACGTACTGCTTTAAACGTTCTCACTATCCGTCTTCTTAAAAAAAACCCGAAAGTTTCATCTGTTTGCTCATTTTAGTAAACTACAATCACCAAGCCAAAAGAGACGCACGCTCGTCACTTGACAGTTGAGTCAGCACTGAGTCACTGAGTAGTGGCGAGATGACAATATAAGGAGCTCCCTAACTTTCGCGTGATTGGTTGGTGGGTGGGTCCCAATTTAAAAATTGGCGGGTTTCATGTTTATTAAAATGACAATTGAGGTATTGTCTATGTGGGTAAACAATTTGGCAATTTGGCGGTTGTTTGGCCACATTTGGCGCTTAAACATCTATGATTAGGCGGTTTTAATACCAATTTGCCAATAAGCAAGCACACAGAAAATTTCAATTTAAATTTTTCTCATTTATTTTTAAAAATCTGTTAAATTGTTTTAAAAATCTGTTCGTTAGAACACCATATTTAATTACCTAAGACTTTGTTTTAGCAAGCAATTATGGATTCTGTCCCATCTACTTCAACAAGTTGTGAAATCAACTCAGGAGCCTGCCATCTTTGCAGCAAAATATTAAAAAATGTGGAATTACGAAATCGTCATATCAAAAGAATACATAACATAGATATGTCGATTAAGAAAATTAATCACATGATTTGTCCCTTATGTGAACAAGAAACTAATTTCAAAAGCCATGAGAACTTACGAAAACATCTAAAGGAGAACCACCAGGTGAGTATTGAATTAATAACTTTTGAATTTTCTAGTTTACAAGAATATGAGACATGGAAAGACATGCAGAAATTTGAGACAAGTTATAGAATAAATAGAGTTGTTCATAAAAATAAACAGAAGACAATATACTATGACTGTAACAGAAGTAACATCAAAGGTAGGTGCAATACTTTGTTACTTGTAATATTTAAAACTTATACTAAGCTATATTTAGGATATAAGCCCAACTATAAAATTAGGACAGAGAAATCTGGTGGATCAATTAAAATTAAAGGAGTGTGTCCCTCTAGGATGATTTGCAAAGTGAGAGATCAAGGACAAGTTTCAGTCAGTTATTGGAAAACCCATGCTGGACATCAAGAGGAATTAAGAACCATGCATCTGTCAAAAGCAGAAGAAAAAATGATTGTAGAGAAGTTAACGTCTGGGGTGCCATTTAGAAGAATTTTAGAAGATTCAAGAAAATCAGAAACACCAGAACTAGAAAGGCTTAGCCTATTGACAAGTTACGATCTCTCAAATTTGTCCAGGAAGTATAATACATACAAGAAACGAGATCAAAATGATATGGTAGCAACAGCTTTAAAGGTTCAGGAATGGAATGCTAACAACAAGAATTATGCTTTCTTATTTAAGCAGGAAGGTAAAGACCAATCATTTTTTTATGCCTACTACAATTATAATTAATCCTATTCCAAATTTGACTTGTGTGAATTGTTGTCACTTGACTCATGTAACAAACCTTACTCTTTGTAGAATCAACAAAATCCCTTTTTATGAAACATTCAATATACATTTTTAAATAATATGTCTCTTAAGATTGTATTTATTGGTTTTTTACATTAAAACTAAGTTTGTAATGGAGGTGCTGATTTATGGGGCAAATTTACTAGTTTTTTATTTTCCTAGACAACCCTTTTTGGTTCTTAGTCTGCTTAAGAATACTTCTCCATTCTGATCCATTTCATACTTTGCTCTTCCAGTTTTTGATTTTTTAAATTTTCATGTCTTGCTTTATTTGTTCCTTATAATATCCAGATCCTGGTATTCCTTTTATAGTTAAAATGTATATCTTCTTATCCATATACAATTTTCTGTTACTGGTTTATATATTATGTGGCTCAACATTTGTCTTTCAGAATTAGCCTATTGGCTTTCTTTACTTTTAGTAAGTGTGCATTATTACCAGACCTTTGTTGTTTAATTAAGCCATGGTAACTCTTATTGGCTATAAATATTCTACCTAATTATTTGTTAACACTAGTATTGCATATAACTAGTTATCCTATATAAAAAATTTTACATTTCAGTGCTTTACTGTCCCATAGTTAGGTGTTGTAATCACTGATTACCTCATGGACGTATAAATGATTACCTGCTGTTTTGCTGCTACCTTTATTTTATTTTAGCTTGATTGGTTTTCAGTTTACTTGTCCATGCAGTTTATTCTATCTGATTAAGTTCCTCTATAATATTTTACATTGTTTTTTACTATTATGTTAACATCATTTGCAAAAGCTGGTTGTCTGCCTACTTATTGATTATCATTCCTCATGAATTTACTTTTTCCACATTGCTGCTGCTCCCTTTACATGCTGCTTTTTCTTTCGGTAATTAATTTATATTCTTAGTCAAACCATTAAGTTCTTTGTTTTTTCTGCATGCCTATTACTTCTTTGGATGCATACCTTATGGCATTTTACAGGTTCCCGATTCCTCATTTGTGTTTTCATGCCTTGCATTATTTTATAGTCTGTTGTTGAAGGTTCTTTTGTATTCTTTATTTTTGTTTTCATCTTAGAGCCCTTCTATATGCTACCTTTTCCACAAATCACATATTCTAACATATCATGGGCTCAGTACTATACTCAGTACTATACTAAAATATACAATAAAATTTCAGTCTCTTACCATTAATTTATCTTTAATTATCTCTTATCTCTAAACTATAAATTAGCAGTAAACTATAAATTTGGTGTTTTATTTTTATTAGGAGAAGACCATGATGTACTTAAAAAAGAAGATTTTGCCTTAGGATTCATGAATTCGGTGATGGAAAACAAATTAAGAGAATTCCCCAGCATAATTTGTATAGATGGTACACACGGCACAAACAAGAGGGGAATGGATTTAACAGTGGTGCTTATTAAAGATGACAGGAATGCAGGATTTCCAGTTGCGTTCTTACTGTCAAACAGATTGGACCAACTAGTTCAAGAGGTTTTTTTAGGTATGTATTATATGAGTAGTGGCAATTTATGACTGGTAAGTAAAAATAATTTTCAAAATCTTTTAGGTGCCCTTAAGAATAGAATGCAGACTTCAATTCATGCGGAACATTTTATGAGTGATGACGATGGAAAATATTATAATGCATGGGTGAAGATTATGGGCAACCAACCAAAAAGGCTTTTATGTACCTGGCACGTCGTGAGAAATTGGAATATTCAGGGAAGAAGAAGATACAGGATCCAATTTTGAAGAAACAGATGAAAACTGAGATGAAAAGAATTATTAATGAAACAGACGAAGATCGGTTTATGGAGTTGTGTAACAAATATATAATCAAATTACAAGAGGCAAATGAGATAGATTTTTTTAATTATCTGGCAGGGTAAATAAATATATGAAATCATACATTTTAAGTCATCCTTAAGTATATATTTTTTGTAGGTATTACTTTCAGAATGAAGAGAGAATCAAAATGTGGGCCCATTGCTACAGAAGAAATGCAGGAATCAATACAAACATGGCTATAGAATCTCTCAATAATCTACTGAAGACCAACCACCTTAGGAGAAATGGAGCAGTATCAATCGAAAAGTTGTTGGACACCATAGACAAACTAGTGGACACAAAAATGTGGAAGAGGATTATCAACATTCAAAGACCAAATGCGAACAATTACCAAGACAGGATTATAACAAAAGCACACAAATTGGCAGAAACGATGAAAAACAAGGTGGAGGTTAAGAAAAATGTGAAGGTATATGGTCAATTTCAGGTAAAGTCATTTAGAGATCCTAATAAATTATATAATGTAAATATAAAGCAAGTATGTGAAAATGAATGTAAGACATTGTATTGTAGAGTATGTAAAATTTGTATTCATCGCTACCAGTGTGAGTGTTATGAATATGTGGTGAGGAATACCTTGTGTAAGCATGTGCACTTGGTAAGAATGCATGAGGAGCGCGAGGGAACTAACTCTGTTTTAGATGATGCTGCAAGGTGTTTGGCAGAAACTTCAATTATCAAATCAAAGCATCAGGAGGAAATTAATGCGTTTGTCAGAGGAAAGGTAGAACAGACAAATGTGATCCAGGAAAACACCAAACGATGTCTTCAAAAAGAAAACTTCAAAAATGTCATAGACAGCTTAGATGACGTAGATGATGAAATTTATACACAACTACATGACGAATTTATTAGAAATGTTCAAGGAGCAAAGCGTAAGATGAAGGAAAAATATCAGAAAACCACTGAGGATATTACAAAGAAGCGAAAAATGGAAAAGCAGGAATATTTTCCTTCCAATAAAAAAAGAAACTGATTAAAAATTAAATTTGAACCATTCTTGTATCTCACATGTATTTTGTGTTTTTGTATATGTATTGAATTTTTATTGTAGTTTTATAGGCTTATTTACAAGAAAGGTAATTTAACATTGTTATATGTTTACTTTATTAGTAATTATATAGTAAAATTTCATAAAATATATGTATAAATGCTTAGCTTAGGCCTGAATTTTAAAGCTGTGTTAAGTAATGATGCTATAAAGCTATTTGTAGACTTTTATATTAGAATTGTATTTTTAAATCGGGATGTACTGGGCCCTAGGCGAGGTTTAGAGGGGTTTTCCTTCGCCATTGCACCAATAACGGCCCCCCCTCCTTTGATTTCCCAGATTTTTAATAAATAATAAAGACATTTTAGACATAGCTATTTAGTGTTTTATTTAGTTTGCAATAGTTATTTCCAGTAAACCTCTGCTTCATTTTGTTGACAATGACAATTTTTCATAGCACTAAATTCACAATATATCTTTTTATTATCCTACATTTGTGGTAAAATCTAACAGAATTCAGTGTAATTTAACAATTTAGAGTGAATTTATGTAGTATTATTAAACTTGAGAAAGCACATGATGAACATATCAGAAACCTACTGTGTGTGTAACAACTATAATAGTGTTAGAACGATTACAGGTGAAACTGGCAAATTTTGTGTGAAAATGAGTGAAAATCCCATATTTATTCTCATTTCTGCTGGATTAGATAACAACTAACCTCCTGGGTATTAGTAGAAAAGAGTAGCGGAGACAGGTCCTTAAAGAAAAATGATTAATATTAAGTTGGATACAAACAAAATATTTAGAATATTCTTTTAAAGATGAAATTTTAAGACCAGATAGAGTAGTTGGCTTGGATAGACAAGAACTCATAAAAGATGATAATGTTCGGCTTTTAGGATCGGTATTACCGTTTTATCTCTAATATTTTGTGAGCAAATTGACTGATGTGTGATAAAAAAGGTACCAAGAAAACTAAAAGGTAAATTGTATAGGACTGCCTTTAGACCAGCTATGATGTATGGTACTGAATGTAGGGCAGTAAAAAAGGGGATGAACGGAAATTACATGTTTCTGAAAATCCATATATTCATACAAAAAGCGGAGAGGTACTTAGTCCCTGGAAGAGAACAGAAAAGTTTAGAAGAAATTACTTAGAGAAGACGATTCCACATAGAGAAAGCTAATGAGAATAATAATGGTAATGAATGTTCTAGAAATAAAAATAATAACAGGAACCTCTAAATCTTAGTAAAAAATTACCTAAACAAAAAAATTAAAACAATAATATCTATATATCTAATAAAAAAAAGCATCACTAGCTTTTAATTTCTAATAAAACTTTACTATTCAGCTTAATCCTAAAATGTGAATATCATCCGCTTTGTACCAATACCACAATATATTGCTAATAAATTGTTTACCCACATAGACTGTGCCACAATGACAATACCTCAATTGTCATTTTAATAAACATGAAACCCGCCAATTTTTAAATTGGGACCCACCCACCAACCAATCACGCGAAAGTTAGGGAGCTCCTTATATTGTCATCTGTAGTGGCGCGATCAAAAACGCAGTGGTTGCAGTGTCCTGTACGTACACGACAGCGGCCGAAACTAAACGAAGATAATGCAACTAACTATTTGGCGTGTGAGAGAAAATACGCGGAAGATTGAGGTGAATGAACCTGTGTTCAGGCGCGCTTGGTCGTCTGGAAACGTTTTGAGTTAAAAAGATAGGCCGGGGCATTAATTTACGTCTCAAGAACCAAGATTTAAATTGATTATTTTATGACTGTTCACTTCGCGGACCACATGAAAACCGTTCGCGGACCACAGGTGGTCCGCGGACCACAGGTTGAGAATCACTGGTCTATCAGAGAATCACTGGAATTCAATTAACCATGGAACGTTTTAGCACCACGTTTACTCTAAATGATAATATGCATCAACAGACATGTCAAATAGTACGTATAGAAGAAGTTGTTGCTGATGTGGAGCGTAGCATAGAGAAAGACACGAATCAGTCTATCCGCTATCGTACACAGTAGTTGGATATGTGTCCATCGACTTTATGGAAGATTTTGCGGAAAGATTTTAGTTTGACCGCTACAGAGCCATGATTATTGGCTTTTTATTCCTCATTTGAACAACCATCATGTGCAGGAACTGTGGTTTCTGAACAAAACTGTTTAACATGTCACAGTTCGTGCCACACTTGATTTATTAAAAGAAATGTTTAATAACCGCAGAGTTTCACGTTTCGAACCCGTGAATTGTCCTCCAAGGTCGTGCGATTTAAAACCGTCAGACTATTTCGTGTAAATGATTTTACAACTTGTAAGGTTTATATAATTACATTTTTCATTAAGTACTTTTTACTTTCGTATTTTTGTACTCGTTTCTATTTTTATAAAATGGGGGTAACCCCATAAATACACAAATAAATATATATCGCTTCTTCATGAAATAGTAGAGTAGCTAATATTGTCTAAAAATGGACGGTCTAACTGATTTAAAATGGCCCCCAAATTCGGTCTTGTAAATTTTAAATATTCATGTCAATTTTGTTAAGTGAAGAGGAGAGTAGTTAACAGTAAAACAAAAAAAAATTTAAATTTTTCTTAACTTTCTAAGGACGAAATAATAATAAAAAAATATAACTGAAAGAAAAAATACCGTAATTTGTTTCACTGTGTACTATAATCGGTACACAGTCGAACATATTGCATCTAGTATCTTAAGAACCACCGATGATTGCGGGTATAAGCAATCCCCCGTTTACTGGCCAACAGCTTCAGGTGGAGGAGTTAGTAAATGGTAGGGCACCCCTTTGTCCTGGAGTTGGGAAACTGGCTTCAAAGGCAGAAGAACCGTGGAAGCGGTCAATGGCATAGAGATGAGGAAGAAAGATTGGGACGAGACACCTCATTAAAGATCCAGACTGGATAAGTCTTAGTAGAATCAAATGGCTATGCTTGCAGCGAAATTCAATTCCGGAATAAGCTCCTCAATACCGGCACACATGAAATTAAATATTATGGGAATAAGCGAAATGAGTTAGCCAGGTTCAGGAACCGCAAATATCGGGGAACACCGCGTTTACTATTCTGGGACAGATAAGTATATGCACCTACAACAGAAAGAGCAGAAAAAAAATAGAAGAACTATACCATAGCATTAATCAAGTCCTGAAAAGGTTAAAAAAGCAAGACCTAAGAATCGTTATGGGTGGTTTCAACGCCAAAGTTGGAGCCAGCAAAACATCATCTACAGTTAGACTATTTGGTCTAGGAAACCGGAATGATCGGGAAGATACATTGGAGATTTTTGCGGAGGCAAATAAATTAGTAATAATGAACACCTGGTTTAAGCTACACCCAAGGAAACTGTACATCTGGAAATCTCCACAATATACTGTGGGAAAGATTGTAAGAAATCAGATAAATTATATTCTAGTAAATAAGAGGTCCAAGCTGAGGTTGAAGCTTGGACACTTAAATCCAACATTAAAAACCTAGAAGCATTCGAAATGTGGTGTTACCGACGTATTTTGAAAATATCATGGATGGATCGCAAAAAAAAACGAACAGTTCTCGAACAACTAGGAAAACAATGCGAAGTTTTAAATTCCATAAAAATCAGGAAATTGAATACTTGGGGCACATCATGAGAGGTAAAAAGTACGAACTACTAAGGAATATAATGCAGGGTAAAATCAAAGGTAAAAGAAGCGTAGGAAGACGTAAAATCTCGTGGCTACGCAATTTCCGTGAATGGTTTGGATGCAGTTCAATTGAACTATTCAGGCGAGTAACCAATAAAATTATAATTGCCAGAATGATTTCCAATCTCCGATAGGAGTGGAACTTGAAGAAGAAGAAATAAGAGGTATAGGAACAGCTGCACATCTGTCAAAACATACCCGGAGGCAGACATAAATTCTGATCATGTACCAGTTGTAGGTAATTCCAAAGTCAGAATGAAAAAAGTTACAAGTAAGTCGATGAAGAAGTGTGATTATAGAAAACTGAAAAATCCCAATGTTCGACTGAAGGTGAGTGGAAACCTCAATACAAGGGTGCTAACATGCAAAAATGCAAAAACTATAGAGAAAAGTCTGACCATCATACAAGAAACAGTGAGAGAAATAAAAGAACAACACCTGAAGAAAGACACAGATCGTGGATGACCGATGAAATACTTGAGCTCTTAATAAATAAAAAATACATGCCCCAACAACTACTCGTATTAAGTTACCACATACCTTTAAAAAACATAAAATCCAATTAATATTCGCAAAACTTAGTCCACGCTTGCGAACGCTTACAACAACATTAAACTCTACTGGACAACTGTAGATTTCACAACTGCAATTTGGCACTTTGCGTCAAATTTAAAAATAAATTTCGGTGTTTCACTGTGAACCATGTATCACTGTGTACCACTTTCCCCTACTGTTTTGCGATATTTTCAAGACATTAATAATTGCTTTATGAGAAAGCAGAATTACCTTTAAGATTAAAAAGCGTACAAATACAAAAATAATAAATAAAAAACAAAAGAAAAGATTGTTAGTCAGAAAACATAAAATTTTACAGAAAACAGAGTTTTAGCGGAAAAATGTATATTCGGATTTAAGTACGTATTGTAAGCTAAAACAGTGTACTGTAAATTATTGTTAGAATATTAATAGGATTAATAGAATATCACTGCAACTATGACAAAATCAATTACTTCTTTAAATTTTTTGGTCACCTAATATATCACAATATATACAGTACAATATATGTAGTAGTTAGTTTCCACTCCATCCAGCTAACTTACTATATCCCAAAATTTCCTAATGACTGGTTGATGATACCCTCCCGCTTGTAGAATAAGTTATAATCTTCACATACCTTTTACACCTGCACAACAGTAACCTAATAAAGGCTCCTCTGAAGGTCTTGTTGAATACGGTGTAGATGATTGGATTGATCGTCGAGCTGACATATCCCAACCAAAGACACACTACAACGACATCTTTGGGCACTGGGCAGGAAGGACAGACGGCGAAGAATATATTCAAGATGAAAAATGGAGACCAGCACAGGACGAACGTAAAAAATACTATGCCTAAAACTTTTGAGGCTTTTTGTTCATTGGCTACGGAGTTGGCTGATATATGTTTTCGTCTTACTCGGCTTGCCAGTAACCTGAAATAAAGAGCAACATTGTTAACATGCATTACTTTGTATATTACTTTAAGAAAGATTTTAAAAGAAATTTTTACGCGAAAGATACATAAATATTAAAATAAAATAATATAAAAAAACCTATTTTTATATTATTTTATATGCAATTTTGGTGAAGCGTGTTCATAATTTTATCCAAGTAATATTATAGTTTTTTCATCTGCAAATGTTAGTATTATATCCTCTTTAAAGTCAGGTATACTCCATCTAATTTTTTTACCGTTGCACGTCATTATCATTGACATATCAGGGAGTGGTTTGCTTGCACTTCCATACAATTGTTCCGAGCGGCAGCCTCCAGGGTCAAAATTGCCATGATGATAGCCAACCTTCGTAGCGGAGATGGCACGTGAAGAAGAAGAAGAATCATTGACAGAAATCGAAGTTGACATAGTTGCCAAAGTATAAAAAAATCCTGAATCCATTTTAAATGAAATAGGCCACATAATTTTTGCAAAAGTATTACCATCTCTTTACAACGACTATTTAAATTCTTACATTTTTAAAATAAAACACACTAATTTTGATCTAAAAAGAACAGATTTTATTAAATAGGTAAAAATTTAAAACTAGAGGTATTCACTTTAAAATTCAAAATAATAAAGTACAAACAGTGTCAACACCGCAATTGTCAACTAAGTGTTACCAATTTAAACCAAAATATCACCTTCGTTCGATTACAGTTACAGTGTGTTCCGAAAAAATATTTTTCATAAAAACGCTTTATAATGCATTTATACAAATGAAATGAAACATATTATTGTGTATTTATTTAAGTTAACAATAATAGAAATCTTTAAATATTATTTCTACACGTATATAGTAAAATATGTCTAGTGGCTGTAATGCCAGTGTACTCGGTAAAGTGATTCTCAAAAAACACACCTACCGCCTAAATATTTCGTGTTGGTATCATGTGACCTCACGGTCAGTCATGACTATGACGGATGACGTGCAACGGTAAGTAAATTAGATGAAGTATATATCATTAGTATATAAGAGGTATTTTTAAGTTCCAATACATTACCTTATGGTATTCCTGCTTTGATCTTTTTAGTAATGAGTATTTTTTTTATTCTTATATTAATATTTAATTTGATTAATTTATATTATTATATAATTTATAAATAAGGATTGGTCCCATGATGTATCAGTGACGGCTCACGCTACATTCGAACTACGGCTGAAAAGACTTTTTTCCTTGACGAATATTTTTCCATTACATATTTGATTCTATGTGATTCTATTAACCTAATATGGTTGAAGTGACTTTCACTGAAGCCAAACTGGTAAACTATGATGAGTCCCTTGTCTTTAATTGATATTTTTTTTTATTCTAATTGAAGCTGTTAAAAAATTTGGCATGGCATGTAATAGAGATATGGGTCTGTAAGTTAACGTTTTCTTTGCCTTGCTATCAATAATATGATCTCCCTTATTTTTTATTATATTGTACCGTTTTTAAATAAAACAAGCGGTTCCTATTTATATAAATATATTTATTTATAAGTTTACACCGAATTATCTTATCAATAAGTTTAACTCATAAAAGCCAGCTTATATATATATTATATACTATATATATATATTTATATATATATATCATATATATACGCGTTAGTATTATATATATATATATAATGTATATAGTTATTGTAATAGAATATTCTGGAGTAGTTCACCTCTATCCTTTCATTCGAAAGCGCATCGTAAATGCCAACGATAGAATATTCTAGATCCATACTTCTATAAACTGTGACACGTACCATGGTGACTATTTCGTAACAGTATTGTTTACATACGTGTGACGTAGATGTTTTACCTACCACATGGGCTATTACTATAGGGGCTGAAAGTTGGGGGCAGAAACTATTGGGGTGGATATAGGGCAAGCAAAATAATCGCAACATATGCAAACGGCACTCAGGGTTTGTTAGGAGAGCTGGGGTCGTGGATAAGTAAATGACAAAGGGTTGGATTGGGGCAACTACAAAAATATGAAACAAAAGGTCATGAATCTCTTGGGACAAACATAAACAAAAAAAAACAGGAAACACCTCTAGTAATTTAAAAGGACGCCACTTCGAGGTGCCTAATTATAACCATTACAACAGCTAGTTGTAACTAGAGAAATAATTATTAAAAATGAAAAACATATCTTTTTCAAACGAAACTCAAAAAGGTTAGTTAAAAAAATAAACAAAATATTAAGAAAAAATTTAACATTTATTGTTGTGTCACTACAAACAGTTACAAAATTAAGACAATGCAAAAAAATATTACCTCAAATAGTGGCAAAATACAAATAAACTTACACGTGTCAGCTGTTTACAAATTCTGTTGCTACAAAACTTACACAATTGCATGGAGGTTAACCTTAGAAAAAAAAAACAAATCAATATTAAAAATACTAAAACGAGCTGTCATAAATTAACATTAAATTTAAAACAACAATTAAAATACGCTAACTTAAACCTAAATTTACAATTTAAAAAAAATTTAAATTGTTACGAAAGAAATTATTGTTATAAAAAATGTCTGTCTTTACTTTAAAATTTGTTTACAAAAAAAGTTACCTGAGTTTCACAAAAATTACACTTGAGCTGTAAACTGGACTTAAAAACTCAACAATGACTGGGAATCTCTGACACACGAACAAATTGGTCACTGGAACACAAACCTTGGAAACTAAACTGGACTTGGCTTCTTAAAAACAGGAATAGGTACAACTGGATACAATGGCAACATTTCAAAACTCACTTAAAACTGTAACTGAACCATTAAACTGCTAATATATTTTACATATTGATCGCACAAGTTGGAATAAACAAAGCACTTAGTATAAACAAAACACAAACGGGAATTAAGGCGCAATTATTAATTTGAAAAACGCAATATTGGGCGGTTTGAACAAAGAAATATCGTAGAAAAATACGCAGTATCGGGCACATACGCAGCTGCGAAATAAATAAACAACTCTAAGATGATTTATATTAACTCAAGCCGACCTAAGGAATTGAAATATATTTGAGTTTTAAGTCGTACGATTAGGCAATGAAATACACTAAAATTAATCAGGCTGATTAGGCAATCAGCCGAAACAGCTGTAGTGATAATAGTTAAAATAATTTTGTGGAAGTTTGAAACAAAGTTTTCAGTGTTTTATTGTACAAAATTATTCTCGTTACTTAATAGATATATGAGGGTATTTCAATATATACCAAAGAATCTATGAAATTGCAAATGCTACAAATGAAATACTGATTTTCTTGGAATCGGTTGCAATATTTTTCCTGTGACTACTTCATATCCATGCCTTTTCTTAGGGATAATATTTTCTTTTATATCTTTATGGGTTACAAATTTAATTGTTATTTTATTTTAAATATTTAATTTAGTTCTTCTAGATGATCTTCTTCATAGCGGATTGATTTTCGTATCTTCTCATAATTCATAATCATGGTTTTTATTCATTTAATCAGAATCCTATTTTTGATTACCTTCCGTTGTTCTGAAACTTTAGAAACTATATTTTTGTATTCTGTGTTTGAAGATAAGTACCTCCTTCTCCTCAGTCCTAATTCCTTTTGGGATGTGGTGACACCATCAGGCCTTTACAGTTTTTTCACGATTTTCCTCCATCCTTCTCTGTCCTGGGCTAGTTGTTCGGCTTCATATAACCCTCGGTTAATCAATATTTTTGTTTGATCTACTCAACGGCTTGGAGATCTTCCCCTAGGTCTTTCTCCTTTAACTCTACCGTCGACTACCAGTTTTTAAATCGTACCTGTTCTTTTAGCAATGTGTCCAAAATGTGTCCAAAATAAGATAAATACCATTGGCTAGTTAATTAAAAGGGGGCGTTTGACGTTTTGAGTTGTATCTGAATTTCTTCCGCTTCTGATTTATGATTAGAAACCGCATTCGGCACCTGGGTAAATTCTGGCGTTTACATTTTCTATAAGGTGAAATACTCCGTTTCTTTTCTTGATAACATAATATCTCAGTAAATCTAAATGTCAACAGATTATTATCATTTATGCAGCGAACATGTTGCGAATAGTAATTTGTACAAAACTGTTTCTGGTGCCCAATAATTTTTATACAATGCATTCGTTTGGTCATGTGATGAGAGGAAAAAAATGCATATATTTGAAGAAGTTGCTTCAGGTAGTTTAGTTCACTAGATATTTTTTAATATATTCTGCTTTCTTAGACTGTTTATATACAACATAACCTAGAAATCGTTGAAATGAAAGAAATAGTGAACTCGGGCAAGGGCGATATGGTGAAGGCATTTTTCAACGTTTATACCTATTTCTAACGCCACTGTTTTAAATTTGGCCTAGTCCAATTTTTTTTTACTCGTTTGGTCCGATTTGATTTGGTTTGTCAGTGATTAAAAAAAAACAAATGGTACTCGTATTTCTCATCATCTAAATACCACAAAGGTGTAAAATCGAAATTGATGGGAAAATAATAAAGCAGGAAGCAAGGTTTAGATATCTGGGCATAGATTTAACTAGTTACGAGATATTGAAGCAGAAGTATGAAAACAAAGCTTAAAAGCAACTAAAGCGGCGGGATCTCTTAATGACACAATCTGGAAGAACAAACATCTAAGACAAGACACAAAAACAATAATTTATAAAGCAGCAATTAGACCTATATTAACATACACGGCGGAGACAAGACCTGACACATATAAAACGAGACGACTACTAGAAAAAACAGAGATGAAAATACTCCAACGAATATTAGGGAAGAGTCTGTTGGATAGGGAGAGAGGTGAAAACATAAGAAGGGCATGCAACATAGAAGACATAAATCGATGGGCGACAAAACGAAAACAGGAGTGGAACGAAATACATCAGTAGAATGGCAGAGGATAGAATAGTACGAATAGACGATATAAGTCACCAAATGGACCAAAAAGTATTGGCAGACCAAGAAAAAAAAGGTGAGACAATTTAAACAATTTAGGAGGCTAATTATTGAAGAAGAAACAGACTTTAAAGCCTATATACAAGAAGGAAGAAAAAGAATTTGATACAAGCATTATATGTAAGAATTTTTTTAACTAATAATTTCATTTTGCAGTTTTAAAAGTTACCTTTTTGTTTCAACTAAAGTTTAAAAAGCCAAATTATCAGATTTTAACACTCGTGTATAGTCAACGCCATATCTAAAGAATACTGCTCTTTGAATTGCCATTTTCCTTTGGTGACAGCGAGTTAATTAATAATTTAATTTTAAAGAGGTTACCACCAAGTCGAAAACTGAGTTAAAGAGGCGAACTGTTGTGCCCTAAAGGACAAAACAAAAAACAGAATTTTCGAGAGGTCGGGAGAGAGTTTTGTTTAGATAGAATTTTAATTCACTTGTTCGACAATACAATACCGTTGTTTTGTCCTCGAGGAATATCTATAAGAGTGGGTCAAACACTTGACGAAGTAACGCAGTTTATTAAAGTTGCCCTAATGGAAAATATTAAGAATAAAATCGCTGAACCGTATTATTGACGACATTTTCCACTAATATTCATTTATTTTATTGCGTCTGTGTTAGAGTGATCATAAAGTTCGTATACTTTTTACAATTTTACAGCTGAACTAAGTTTTTAAATGAGTCATAATAATTAAATAAACTAAAATAATAGTAAATTGTAAAGTAAAATTAAAGTAATAATAACCAATATTATAGTCGGTTTGCTAATCCCATTCCGAACTATCTAGTGAATTTTGTAGTTATTTTCATTAGAGTATTTCGTCGACTCTCGTTTTTTGCAAACTTATACTAATATTCTATTATTCCTATCAGATACTAGTTTTGGACGACCCGGGATTTTAAGTTTTTATTCTGAAGTACTTTATTATGTGGATTATATAACACAATATTAAGTACGTTTTGTGATTATATATCATTTGAAATATTGCTTATTTAGCATTATTATAATCACTTAAAAACAATAATAAATTAACTGAAAAATATTAAACGTTTATTGAAAATATTTTCAAGAAAATCAAGCTAAATGCTACTAGAAATTTCAAGTTGGTTGAAAACTTTTTATAATATAGTTTTTTTATATATGTATAATAGAAACTTAGTTTCTTTATATATGCTATAAATTTCTAAGCCAATTTGATTTTTGATGCTATGTCAAACTGAACTGATGTTAACTAAAATGTTTTTGTTATTAAGAACATTTTGTAGAATTTACATATTTCGATAAATATATTTTGATGATCAACTTACCTCAACTCTGTTTCATTCGGCAAATAATTGAAAAAAAAAATGGTAGGTATTTTGAATAAACCTTTGTGCATTTTCATTCATAAGGCAGAGAAAATACCAGTAGAGTGGTTCAAATCAGAGTTCGTACCATTACCCAAAAAACCCGAAGCAAAAGTTTGTGAAGATTATAGGACCCTAAGCCTAATGAGCCATCTGCTGAAGCTGTTTTTAAAAGTCATCCACAACAGAATTCACCGAAAATGCGAGGAACAAATTGCGCCCAATCAGTTTGGATTTGTGAACGCCGTTGGTACGAAGGAAGCTTTATTTAGCGTGCAGGTATTGTTTAAGAAATGTAAAGATGTCAGCTGTAAAGTTTTTGCATGCCTGATTGACTACAAGCAAGTTTTCGATAGGCACAGACCTGTCCAGAAGTACCCGGCTTGACAAAGAAACTAGAAAATTTTTGAAAAGAACGTATTTCTTTTGTAAAATAATCTCCTTTCAGCTCTAATCCACTTTTATCAACGACGTTTAATAAGTTCGATACCTTTTTTTTTTTATTAAGAACGGTCTTTTTAACGGTTTAAACGGTTTAAGAACATCACGTTTTAACGGTTGGACACTTTTTGATCACTTAGCCATTTTTTCAGGTTTGCAAACAAAAAGTAATCTCAGGGGACAATATTTGGAGAATAAAGTGCATGAGGTAGTAATTCAAACTTTAATTCATGCATTTTGGTCACTATAATAACGGATCCGTGAGATGGGGCATTGTCTTGATTAAAGAACACTGTAGTTTTAACCAAATGCGACTGTTTTGCTTAACTTCTTCGTTCAAAAGATAGCCAAGAAAAATTATGACACTTGTATTCCAAAAAACCGACGCCATGACCTAGCCTGTAGATCAAATGGTCTTTGCCTTCTTTCGATCCGGTTTTTTTTTAGTCCATTCTTTTGATTGTTGTTAAGTCTTGAGTGTAAAATGATGGACCCATGTTTCATCCTTTTTTATAAAACAGTTCGAAAATGCTGCTTTGTTGCTGTAAAGCTTTTCACTGAATTGAAACCTGGGGGTACAAAAACCTGCACAAAGTTTTCTTAAGTCCAAAATTTTAGTTGTTATGCCATATATCGCACTTTTTAAAATACCTACAAGTCTACTAGCGCACGTACTTCTAGTGGACGATCATTGAGTAACAGTTTATGGATTTTATTCACAGTTTCTGGACTGAGTTACTACAGTTACACGACTGTGTCTGCAGCAGCCTTGTGAACCATCACTGAAACTGTTCCGTTGTGTGTTTTGGCGGTGAAAAGAAAAGAGCTCTATGAGAGAAAAGATCCTAACCTTACTATAGCCGAGAGAAGAAAGGAAAGGAAAAGGTCAATTGAAAGATGACAGGAAGAATGGAACAACATGGAGGATGTGGCACAG